>RJWT010016318.1:0-19937 GCA_004365215.1 Cuniculus paca | reverse complement strand
AACTCAGGTTGTCTTGACATCTCACTAATCAAAAAGAAGACCCCAAAACCCTACATACCTATCCAAACATATAAAACATCAGGAATGCAGTCCTTTATAGCCATGTTGGACACAGGTAAGAGGTGTTGAGGATTGTGGATGGAGTCATGAATGACTGTGAAGAAATAGCAAAGAAGATATCATGAGCCTGGGAGCTCCCAAAATATGGGTAAGTCCAGTAGAAAGGATGCAGATCCATAGCAAAAATCCAGGAGGATGTAGCTTCCCTGCCCACTGCAGCCATTCCTTTCAACTTAGCCTCCCCTTTCCTGTATTCTGTAAATCCCCAGTGGAAGGTAAGAGGGACACCCTTACAAGGTGTTCCCTACCAACCAGGTGTTAAATGCTGATCTTCTGAAAGGGAAAGAAAGAGAAAGTGCCTAATTTCAACTGGTAAGGCTTGAACAGAAATAAATGAAAAATTGAAAGACTTTCAGATAGGGTGCTTAGACTTACTCAGTGCACTGTTGTTTGTTGTTTTTAGTCTGTATGTATGAGTTGATGCTAACTATCTGTAATTTTACCTCATATGGAAAACAGAAACCCCTAGGCAAAAATTTCCCTAAGAAAAATAGGTCAATGGAACAAGTATCCTGTCATTTAAATCAGTGGAGGGAGAGTAACATATTGTGAGTGCCTGTACCTTCTAATATTGAAATTTTTCTTTCCTGAATTATTTATCACAGCTAAATCCCTTGTGTACAGTATAAAGTAGAAAGTGACGCTCTCATAAATTTTGTGGTATTAGTGATTGTCTTAGTTACTTTTTCTTAGTTGCTGAGACAAACACCTGACACCAAAATGAAGCAAGGAAAGATTTATTTAGCTTACAGTTTCTGGAGATTTCAGTCCATAATCAGTTGGCTCCAAGGCAGGGTGGCATGGCACTGGGGCAACACTTCAAGGCAGCAGCCAGAGCAAAAGAGAAAAGGCAAGCCTCTTCTCTACCCTTATATTATACCCAGGCCACCCCCCACCCCCGCTTCCCAGGGTGGGTGTAGCACTCACAAAACATTCTTGCCCTCCTTTGCACAGGATGAGGATATTTACAAAGTGAGAACTCTGGTTCCCTGCTGAGTCTCTCAGTTAAACTTCTAAACTGCTCAAGTTGACACAATGTATTAACCATAACAGTGATCAAACCAAGGGAAGCTTACCACTGAGATACATTGTTAGTAGTTTTTATTTTTTATATTGAGACAGGGTCTCCCTAAGTTCCCAGGCAACACTTGAACTTGTGATCCTCATGTCTTAGCTCTCCTTAGTGGTAGGATTATAGGCATACACCATCATTTTTGCTGAATCTCCATTTCTTATTTTCAATGTAAATTTGACATTTATTCAATTCTATTTAGTTTAATAGCTTTATTTTTCTCTGGAGAGAGAATGAATTCTTCTGGAAAATTTCAGGAGCCACATAGAACCACCCAAAATTAGAGTATAAAAGAAGTTAATTTAGAATTTGACACTAGAAAGTTGTCAAACCAAAAAGAAAGAAACCTAAAAGCATTGGAATGACAGCATATTGTGAACTCTTACCAAAGTCACATATGATCTTAAAAGCAATACATACAAATACATAATTATGAAAATACAAAACTTAAGTGGATTAATATTGAGAAGACTCATTGATCCTTCATAACAAAGGAGCAAATAAAGACAAAGCATAATAAAATGTCTTGATGAAACACAAAGTCCATTTTTCTTTGGCTAGTTTTTCAAAGGATATAGAAACGCCTAAGTTCTAAACTCAAACTTTCTAGAAAACTTTGCCATTTTAACAGAGATAAAACTAATCTCTATTCTTGTGTACATGTAATTTTGAAATTATAATCATTATTTTAAAAGTAATTTAGAAGTACATCTATTGAAATCTTATTCAGTTTAACATACAATTATTTTTTTCAAGATTTTACTCTAAAAACATTTACTGATGCTTTTATACATATTTTATCACACATTTTCCCCTCTTCCTCATTGAAGGACAGGCAATATTTCCAATTTAGGGCAAAAGTCAGTCTCATTGTTCATTGGAAAAAATACAAAATTTTCATACCTCACTACCTCTCTCTATTGTCAAAACACAATTTTCATTTTTCATATATACAGTTATCTCCTTTAATTTTCATTGTTCTATTTCCATTGAGTGGCTAGATATTTTCATTCATATTTACTTTTCTGAAGAATGTGTTTAGTCTTCGTACAAATGTTTAATCTGGCACAAAACCAATTTGTTAACACAATGCAATGTCCTTCATTTTCTGATAATTGGATAATATTTTGTGGGTACTTACATTTTTCCACATTAGTTTACTTGGGAATAATCTAGATAATTTAAAATATGCATTACTGATCTTCCAACAAAAATTTAAGATTTTAAAATATAAATCAGAATTAGGAGATGTTCAAGCAGACACATTATCAAGTATAATCAGAGTTGAAAACTTCATTTATACGCTTGTCTCCCAATCACCTCTATTTATTTTTTATGAACAACAATGATTCATTACTTATGAAAATTCTGCAATATTAATGCTAATCATCACAACAAGTATTTTGCTGGTAACTGAAGAGAGTGGTCATTGGACAAAAAATCCATAAATTGTTCTTGTATCTATACTTGAGACTAAATTGCTGTTTGTTCAGATATTTCTCAGAATCAAATTCCTGTCTTTGGCAATGAGAGGGAGGACTTAAGAACACAAGGGACTTCTTTGAAAAACTTGTATGTCATATGCTAAATAAAAAGAAGACAGGGTGAAGGAGAAGAGGGTGTGCTTTACACTTGCTATTTTTTGTTTCTCTCAACAAAGGCTCTGTACTAGGGGTGTATATTTTGAAGTGTTTGTAAAAAGATGAGTGAAAAATGACTATGAAACAGTGACGAATTTTAACACTAGGCAACTAGATAATGTCTGCCCTCCTCAAATAATCTCAAAATTCAACTCAAATGAACATTTACCTTTTAGTAACATTCTGAAATGGTACATAGATAAGGAATCCCCCTCTTCCTTGTCTACAAAATTCCCAACTATCATCTAGGATCAGAATCTCACTGTTTCCTCTCATTCCAGTCTCCATATTTGTATCCCCACATTCATTAGCTTTCTATAATTATGCAAAATGTCCTGTAAGTAGACTATGATATAAGTTCAGAATTTTGGTAGCATATGGTGGAGAGCAGAGGGATATTTACATCTCATGGATAATTTCTTTCATTTTGTATATTAAAAAGATCAAAATTCCTACTCAGACAACTGTAAATTTTAAGAGAAATGTTACAAGTAAGCCTCACAAGATCAGGTTCATCTGTGCACACTTACCTCTGAGACCTGACATATGGAATTTAATTTCTTGAGGTATAATTTTGATCTTCACTCCAGCAACATGTGCCATAAAATATTTACACATTGTCCTAGGTTGTACTTTATAGCAGGGAGTAGCAAGAAGTACTACTTCAAGGGTTTTCAAAAAGACAGGAGTAGAAGTATTAAAAATGGGACCTTATGTTTCAGAGTGCTTTGACATTACAGTTTTCAATATAACTGTAGGTTCTAAACATCAGAAAATCTGATGGCTCTCATTAGGCCCTTCAATCAGTAAGGTTACGCAAATTGGAACGGAGTTCCTATCCTAGAGAAAAAATAATTGAGGAAAAAACCTTGGAAAGGCAAGAAAGATGCCTTCATTATACAAGAATTGTTTATTGAAATTCCAGTTGTGTGTTACTAGAAGATGAACATGAGGGAGGTAACAAATTTTTCCCTAGACTTAGTGACTGAACTCATCACTGGTAATGATCTGTTAGGAATTCTTTGGAGTAAATTAAAACCATCTTTGTAAAAACTATCAAATTCTATTAGGACATCAGAATCTAGAGAGAAGAAACTTACAAAGATGCACTGAGATGGACTCATTGCTGCCTCTAGAAGTTTTGGGCTGGTCTATAGTTGAATAATGGAATTTTTAATCATTTGTGCTAAGTTTTGCTCTCAAGACATCTTGAACCCTGTTAACACACTCAAGTAGTGTTCCTAATGCAGGATTCCACTAAATCTATGGCAACACCCATTCCTTCACCAAGTGGCTTGAAATTCTACCAGTGGGCATGGACTGCAAATGTACTCCATGAGAAGGAATTGGTTAAGTTTAGTCTCTACCCAGGTTCTGAAAATTCTGAGCAGCACATAAACCCCACATTTTTCTTAAATTTGTTAATACCAAATTCTCCATCTTCCCCAAGAAGAGATTCTGCTAAGCAAACAAGGTGCTTAGGGGAAATGAGAACATAAGGGAGCAATGGAACATCATACTTATTCTTAACTCTTTCCTGGAATGTCTCTGAAGAAACATGATTCCACAATGAACAATAAAGAAAATATACAAAAACCTTGGTTTTCATCTAATGTTTCTTTCAGTCCTTGACTCTTTAGGAGTAAATAACAGTGAATTTAGAAATGAAGGAGTACATTTCTCAGTTGAAAAACTAAGAATAACATCCAGGGAAATTACCAAAGAGTCTCAGTTTCTGGTGATTGCTACTGTTTGAGTTTATGTCCTGATAGGTGTCACAACAAGTGGGGATAAACACAAATGTAAATCTTCTAATCACTCTAGTCAGTGAGGTTTCTACTTGCTTTTTTGATCCAAAATGAGAAATTTCCTTACACCCAGGGATTCTCAAAGATGAAAACTTCCTTTAACCATTCACTACCTGTTGGACAGATGAAACACTGAATGTTGAAGTAAACACATTCAGTAAAGGAACTGAATTCTGAAGACAAAGGAAATCAATTCAATTTTAATACACAATTTTTCATCCTAATACACTCTAATCTTTATAATTTCCTCCCTTGTATCAACTTTGGATTTGTCTTTATTTTCTTTATCTAGAAGCTTGAGATGTAACATAAGTTGTATATTTCTGTTCATTCTCTTTTTCTGATGTGAGAATTCATCATTGCAAATTTCCTTCTTAGGACTTCTTTCATTGTATATCCAATGTTCTGTTCTATTATATCTACATTTTCATTTAATTATAGATATTGTTTAATTTTTTCTGTAATTTCATTTTGACCCATTGGTTGTTCAAGAGTGTTTCATTTAATTTCATTGTATTTATGCAGTTTTTGAGGTTTCTTTTGACATTAATTTCCAATATCATTGCACTATGGTCAGATAATATACATGAGATAGTTTCCATTCTTTTTCATTTATTTAAGCATGTTCTGTGGGCAAGTTCTAGAGAATGTAGCATGTGGAGCTGAGAAGAATGTGCATTCTGATGTTGGGTGGAACACTCTGTAAATCTCTACTAAGTCCATTTGTTCACAGGTTTAGTTCAAATCTGATGTTTTTTCGCTGATTTTTTTTTGTTGGGTCGATCTATCTCTTTGTAACAGTTAGATATTAAGGTATCCCATTACAATTGCGTAGTTGATCATTTGATATTTCATGTCTGTTAATATTTGTCTTATATAGTTGAGTGATCTTGTATTTTGTGCACATGTATTTAACATTTTTATCTCCCCTTCTTGAAATTTTCCCCTTACAAGTATATAGTGATGTTCGTTATATCTTTTGATCATTCTAGGTTTGAAGTTCACATTGTCTACAAACAGGATAGCTACCCCTGCTTTTTCTGGGTTTCTGTTGCATGGAGTATTATTTTTCATTCTTTGATATTTAGTCTATAAATGCCTTTTTTAGTTAAATATGTTTCTTGTATACAGCATATTGTTGGATTTTGTTTCTTGATCCAGTCTGCCAGTCTATTTCTTTGGATTGGTGAATTGAGGAAATTTCCATTGATAGTTATAACTGGTATGTATTGGCTCATCATTCTCAAGGAAATTTTCTAATGTTGATTCCCTGCTTTTCCCCTCCATTTAATTCCTTGCCCTGCCAGGTGGTTTCCTTCTGCTATTCTTAGAATTGTGATCATTTTTATCTCTGTTTAGAATATCTTTCAGTACTTTTTGTATTGTTGGTTTTGGTGGTTATGAATTTCTTCATTTGTTCTTTGTCATGGAAGTATCTTATTTATCCATTGATTTTGAAGGATAGTTTTGCACTGTGCATCAATCTGGTTTGTAAATTATTTTCTCTCAGTACTTGAAATACTTCACTCCAATGTCTTCTTGACTTGAGGTTTGTGTTGAGAAGTCTGCTGTGCTTCTGATGGGCTTCCTTTGATGGGTGATCTATTTCTTTTCTCTAACAGCTTTTAATAGATTGTACTTGTGCTGAATTTCTTGGATATTTATTATTGTATGTCTCGATATAGATTTACTTTGGTTTTGGCTAATTGGAGTTCTAAATGCCTCACTTAGCTGTATGTCAGGTTCTTTTCTCATGCTTAGGAAATTTGCTGCTATTAGCTCTGCAAATACTTTTTTTATGTCATTTGTGCTGACTCCTGCTTTGTCATTGACATAAATCAGTTTTATACTATTTTTCCTTGCATTGTCTTGAATCAGTTGAACTGTTACTTCCTAGTTCGTGGCTATTTGTAAAACATCTTTCCTTTCATGATGTCTAGCTGAGATTTTGTCTTCAAAGCATGAAAATCTATCTTGAGTTTCGTTCAAGTGGTTTTACCAACTTTTGATGGAATTTTTAATTTCTTGGGTACTTGAATTCATTTCATGCATTGTTTCTTTCTTATATTGTTCATTCATGGTTTCCATCCTTTACCTATAATCATCTTTTTTTTAATTTATCTCTTCTCTAGATTTAGTGAGAAATTGCTGTATGAATGTTATTTCTTTTTTTACATGAGAGATAATCTCTGATCTGATTTCTTCTATAGCCTTGTGGGTTTTTCTTTATATGGTTGATACCATTTCAGAAATTTCAGTTATATGACTTCCATTTTTCTTTCTTTCTTTCTTTCTTTCTTTCTTTCTTTCTTTCTTTAGTCCACTTGGAACTCAACTCATGACCTTGCACTTAGCAGGCAGGCACTTAGGTCACTGAGCTAGATCCCTAGCCCTTGTCTTTTTTAGACAGGGTCTCACTATGCCATTCAGGCTGGTCTTGAGCTCACTTTGTAGCCCAGGCTGGTCTCAAACTCACAACAATCCTCCTGTCACAACCTCCCGAGTGCTGGGATTACGGGTGTGAGCCACCATGCCAGGCCCATTTTCTTTTATATTTTTATCTCCTGGACATGTTTTGAGTGGTCTGGAGGTCTTAGGTTGCTTTTTGCTTCTGCATCTTGTCATTTTCTATTTTGAAATTCTTGTATTGTTTTCTGTGTTGATCCTTGTAAATTTTTGCAGTCGGTGCTTGATCACTAGTGTCAAAGCCTTGCTAGGTAAGGTATGTTCTTCAGGAATGTCTTCTGTGTGTAGAAGGTTCTTGTTTCTGTCTTTCCCAATATCCTACCTTTCCAATTTATTAAGAGTGAGATGTTGGTGTCTGTTTGGCACAGTCCCCAGTCCTTTGGCTCTTAGCTGTGGAGAGATTATTACCCCAGAACTTGCCAGTATTGTTACAGAAATGACAAAAAATGATTAAAACTGATACCACATCATTACTAAAGTAGTATAATTATCAATGACAATAACTTTGAGCACAGCTTAGAAACTGACAAACTGTGGTAAGTATTAATTTTGTATCTTTAGCCATAGGAGCAAAATCTATTGTTATATAACAGTAAAAATCATAAATTGAGTTTGTGTACAAAGGGCTTCTCCTTGGTAGTGTGGCTTTACCCTGTGGTGGAGAAATCTTATGGTTAATACATTGTGTCAACTTGAGAAGTTTAGAAGTTTAACTTAGAGACTCAGCAGGGAGCCAGGGTTCTTACTTTGTAAATATCCTCATCCTGTGCAAAGGAGGGCAAGGACATTTTGTGAGTGTTACACCCACCCTGAAGGTGGGAGGTGGCCTATGTACAATAGAAGGTAGAGAAGGAGGCTTGTGTTTTGCTCTTTTGCTCTGGCTGCTGCCTTGAAGTGTTGCCCCAGTGCCATGCCACTCTGTTTTGGAGCCAGCTGATTATAAACTGAAACCACCAAGAACTGTAAGCCAAATTAACCTTTTCTTCCCTAATTTTGGGTGTCAGATGCTTGTCTCAGCAATGAGAATAAAGTGACCAAGACAAGAAATTAAAGAAGGATAGTGAATATAAGAGAGATAACTGAAAAGAAACAAAGTAGAAGCTAGGTTGGAAGATAAAGGATGATCAGACAAGCTTTGGGAAACTAGATAATAGGGCAGAAGAGAAAGCATGAAGTAGTAGGTAAGGGATTATTGTAGTTAACCAGAAAAATTACAAAGACTATTCATTCATATCAAAATATTACTAGGTCTATAGAGATAAATTGAGGAAAGGGAAAGAAAATGAATTGATTGGAACAAAAATATAGGTAAATGACAAAAAAAGGAAAGTAAAGGTAACAAATTAGCAAAAAAATAAGAAAAATAAAAGAAAAATTCATCTGGTGTCCACTGAGAGCTCAAAACTCCTGGATAACACTGCCAAATCTGTAGTAGAGTTTATGGTGTATTTGAGGCCAATTGTGACCCCCAGATATGGGGATCTGTGACTACAGTCTACAGGCAATATTTTCTGTTCGTCACTTAGTGGTCACCCACTCCTTACCCAGATTCCTTGGTGGAGTCTCTCTCCCAGTTGCTATGCTATTTTCAGACAGAGACAGGGGCTGTTCCCAGTCCCATGAACCATTGGCTTCTCCTGGTCCTTTCTCAGCCTTCTATATTCCTTTTTCAATGGGAAGTCTCTGTTCTCTCATGTCATTTTTTTCAAGGTGTAGTGGGATGCTGCGATATGGTCTGACCCTCTGTTCCTGCTGTTGCAGTCCAAGACTGCTAAATCCCAGTTCTTATTCCTGTCCTAGGGCAAGATTCTCTACCTTCTCATTCATTGCTTTACATGTTTTGCTGTCACCATCACCTGCTTCTGTTGTTGTCTGTAACTTCTTTGCGCAAGATGGAGGGGTTCTGTGAGATGCCTTTCTGCTCATGCCTCTGGCAGTGTGAGTATAGCCTGGAGCTGTTTAATTCCCTGTGCCTTTCTAATCACAGGTTACAGAGGATGGATTAGTCTTTCCATTTACTATACACCCCTGTACACTTTCATCTTTTTTCTGACAGTTGTAGTTAGCACTTTTGTGCAAAAAAGGAATGGGAAGAAAAGAAAACAGAAAAGTAAAAGAAAAAAAGAGAAGGAAATAAAGGAAAACTGACTGATAATCAGGGAGGGAGCAGTTTGAGTTGGCAGAATTTACTGCTGGACTGCAGCAAGTTTATCCTGGAAGGTTTGATTTAACCACTATTTTAGTATATCCTTTTTTTCCCTTCTTTTAAGATTCCAAGTATGGTGGGAAATTATCCCAATACAGTGACCCACCAGCAGCCGGGTGGACTGGTTGGCTATTTATCTATATTTTGCTTAATCTGTTAGTCCTTATGTTAAATTGATTTTATTTTCAGGTTGTATGTCCCTCCCTTTTCTTTGAATTACCTGTGTTTCAGTTGAATTTCTCTGAGTAGCTCTGAATAAAGCTTCTCCTCTAATCAGCCATGTTGTTTCTCCACTGGGGCAACATTTTTAATCAAAAAGGGAATTGACAGATTTTGTACAGGAAACATTATTATTCGAATTTTTATTAAGAAATCTCTTTCTTAAAGAAGGCAAAACATTGTATGCATTCTGTCTAAGACCAAATATAATGCAAAAATTTCTACTGTCAAAAATTTGTTCCACATTTTTCTAGCCAGTGCATTAATGCAAGAAATATCTTCTGAATACAATACATGAAAATTCATATGGAGATAGCTGAATATATTAAATGAATAATAGAAAGCCATTAAATCCTATACTTCATAAAATTATTTCCATAAGCCATGGAAAATACATCAGTATAATTTCTTTTTGTCTCCAATTGCTACACTTTGCTGCCATTGTTTTTCAGGAGAAAATTCTGAGAAATTCTTTCTGTAATTTTGTGTTGATGTTTATTTTTATTTATTTATTTATTTTGGAATCAAACTCTAGACCTTGCCTTTCACAGGCAGGCACTGTGACACTGAGCTGTATCTGTGGCACTTCTATTCACTTTTAATCCTAAAAGTAGGACAACAATTCTCTTTAGCCTGCCTTTTTAATGTTTTCTCTTACGAAAATACAATAGGAATATTCAACTCAAAATTCTAACTCTGTTATCCACCCTCTATAAATTTTTACCATGTATCAGGTCACAAATTCTAGTCCATCACTAACCTCTCAGTTGACTTCTTTGCCCATATCCAAGGTGTTTCCAAGTTGTGGGAACATTCTCAACCTTTTGCTATAAACAGATAAGAGACACAGGAAGACTATCTCATTTCTTCCTAACATGAGATGGTATAATGGTATAATTACAAGTGCACATAATAAAATGCAGCCTTTTTATTGTATATTCTTTTAGAGTTTTGATGATGTATATAATTATGTGACTACAAAATCAATGTCCTTTACAATCCATTCTTCCCTTCACCATTCCTTGCACCCAGGCAAGTACTTACCTATTTTTGTTAACAACAAATAATTCTTTGGTTTCTACCTTTTTATATGTATATGAAAAATACATAGTGAAATGACAAATAAGTATATATAGGCATAGATTGTGTACTGTTAGATTTAAGGCTTCTTGATCTTAGCATTATATTTTTGAGTTTTATTTATTTTGTTGTCTAGAGTAGTAGTTTTTTCCTGAATGGCATTCTTTATTAGTATTCCTGAATACTATTGGATATATGGCATTTAAAAAATCTGTTTAACTATTTATGAATACTTGAATGACTCCAAATCGTAGACCATTATGAATAAAACTGATATCAATATTCATATGTGTGCCTTTTTCTGATTATATGATCTTATTGCTATTGTCTAAATAAAATGTCTTGTAATATGTCACATAGATGCATAACTTCATTAAAAATTGCCAAAGTAATCTCCAAAGTGGTTGCATCATTTTGTATTCCAATCAGCAATGTATGAGAGCTTCATATACTACACTTTCTGTTCAACTATTGGTATTTTTATTTTTATTTAAGCCTTTGTGGTCAGTGTATAGTGGTATCTCCTGGGGTTGTTTTCTTTAAACAAAAATGGATAAAAATTATATAGAATTTCAAATCAAAGTGATAGGAAATTAACACTAGTTAATATATTGCATACTGTTACCTTCAAAGTAGTTGTTCAGATTACAAGATTTAGGCATGAAAAAGTGGAGCAAACAATCAAACAATGAAAACTTAAACTGAGTCAGTGGTATAACTCAGCAGCAAAAAAATAACAGAGAGAGAAAGAGAGAACTCAAACTGTTCTTGATGAAACTAAGAGACTAGTAGTATAGTTATCTATCTTGTGTATACATACATACACACATTATATATATGTATACATATATATGTATAATCTCCCTTCTTTCTTTTCTTCTTTCCCCATGTCAGTTGTTGTTTCCCTTTTAGCACTTTCTTTCCAATATTTAATGTCCATCTTGGATCTTATTTATTCTTTCAGTTTTTTTTAATACTATGGAGACAATATGATATTTACACATGTGAGTCTGATTCACTTCACCTATGAGTATGCTCTCAAGTTTTTCCATTTACTTATAGAAGCCTCAATGTTATCTTTCTTTATTGTGGAGTAATACTCCACTGTATAAAAATACCACATCTTTTGTCATCAATTCTGTGGTTGATGGTCATTTGGGTTGTTTCCAGGAATTAGCTATTTTGAATTGTGCTGCTGTAAATACGGGTGCACATATATCACTGTGGCATGATGTTTTCAAATCCTCTGAGAAAATACCCAGAAAGGGAATAGCTGGATTGGATGGAATCACCATCTTTAGTTTTTTGAGGAATTTCTACACTGATTTTCACAGTGGTTTTACCGGTCTTCACTCCCTTTGACAGTGAAAAATGATTCCTTTTTTCCCCCAGTCCCACCAACTTTAGTTATTGATTGATTTCTTGATGACAGTCATTTTTTTCTGGAGTGAGATGGAATGTCAGTGTTGTTTTAATTTGCATTTATCTAATGACTAGTAATGTTGAACATTTCTTCATGTATTTATTTGCCATTTGTATTTCTTCATCTGAGAAGTGTGTGTCCATCTCAGATGCCAATTTTTAGATTCAGTCTTTGAATTTGAGGGTTTTATGTTTTTATGTTTTTCAATTATTTATAAGTTCTACATATTAGTTATTTGTGTGAAGGACAGTTGGCTAAAATTTTTCCCATTCTATGGATTTTCTTTTCACTCTGTTGGTGATTTCTTTTGACATGCAAAGGCTTTGTAATAAGACAAGATCCCAGTTGTTGATTCTGGGATGTATTCTCCATGAAGTTTGATTTTTCTTCACGAAGTCTGCCTTCCACTATGTTGTCAAGATTTTTACCTACTTTATCTTCCAGCAGATTTAACATTTCTGTTTTAATATTTAGATTTTTGATCCACTTCAACTTTAATTTAGTGCGTGGTGATAGACTTGGGTCTAGTTTTATTCTTCAGCATGTGAAAAGCCAATTTTTCCAGCACCATTTCTTTTTATTTTTTATTTTTTTTGTGGCACCGGGGATTGAACTCACGACCTTGCACTTGCCGGGCAGGTACTTAGACCGCTGAGCTAACCCCAGCCCTGTTTTTGAGACAAGGTCTCATTGTGCCATTCAGGCTGGCCTTGAGCTCACTTTGTAGCCCAGGCTAGTCTCGAACTCACAATGATCCACCTGTCTCAGCCTCCTGAGTCCAGCACCATTTATTAAAGAGGCTGTCTTTGTTCCAGTGAACATATTTGACCTCTTTGTTAAAGATAAGGTGACTGAGTGTGTTTGTAGCTGTGTCTGCATCTTCTAATCTGTTTCACTGATCCTCAGGTCTGTTTTTATTCTAGTACCATGCTGATTTTATTGCAGTAGCTTTAGAGTATAATTTCAAGTCAGGGATTGTGATGACACCTGCCTTGAATTTATTGCCCAGAATCACCTTTGCTATTCTGGTATCTTTCATTTCCAAATGAGTTTTAAGAATATTTTCTCTATATCTGTAAGGTGTGCTAATGGCATTTTCATTGGGATTGTGTTAAATCTGCACAGTAGTTTTGGGAGTATGGCCACTTTCACAATGTTGGCTCTTTCTATCTAAGAACAAAGGATATCTTTCCATTTTCTGATATCCTCTTTAATCTTCTTTTTCAGATTAGTATAATTTTCAATATAGAGATCTTTAACATCCTTAGTTAGATTGATTCCTAAGTATGTCATCTTTTTGGCTGCTATTGTGAAAGTTGGTATTTCCATAATTTCTCTCTCAGCAAGTTTGTTGTTTGTGTACAAGAATGTTATTGATTTTTGAGTGTTGACTTTGTATCCAGATATGATGCTGAGTTTGTATGTTAACTCTATTAGTCTTTTGGAAGAGTTTTTGAGGTCTTCTATGTAGAATACCATGTCATCTGCAAATAATGCTAATATTACTTATTCTTTTTCTATTCCTAGTCCTTTTATTTCTCTGTTGTGTAATTGCTCTGGCTGAAATTTCCAGAACTATATTGAATAGTTGTGATAGTGTACATCCTTATCTTGTTCATGATTTTAGAGTGGAATCTTTCAGTTTTTGTCCATGTAGTATGAAATTGACTGTTGGTTTGTCATAGATGGAATTTATCAGATTGAGATAGAGACCATCTTTTCTGATTTTTATAGAGTTTTTATCATGAACAAGTGTTGGACTTTATCAAAAGTTTTTTCTGCATGAATTGAGATGATCATCTGATTTTTGTTTTGGGCTCTGCTGATGTGGTTTATTGATTTGCATATGTTGAACCATCCCTGAATTCCTGGGATGAATCCTACTTGTTCATGGTATATAATCTTCTTGATTATTTGCTGCATTCTGTTTGCTAGTATTTTATTGAGAATTTTTGAATCTATGTTCATTAGGGAGATTGGCTTATAGTTCTCCTTTTGGTTGGGTCTTTGTCTCATTCGTGTATCAGAGTAATGGTTTCCTCCAGGAATGAGTCAGTGAGAATTGCTTCGCTTTTAATTTCATTAAAGAATTTGGGGAATTGGTATTAAATCATCTCTAAATTTCTTATAGAATTCAGTCATGAATCCATCAGGACCTGGGCTTTTCTTTGTTGGTAAGTTTTTAATTATGTTTTCAATTTCAGTAACTGATATTGAGTTATTCATAATTTTTATATCTTCTTGCTTCAGCTTGGTAATTCATATATTTCTAGGAATCTGTTCATCTCACCTATGTTTTTCTGCCTATACGAGTAAAGATTTTTGAAGTAGGTATTGATGATCTTCTGAATTTCCATTGAATATGTAGTAATTTCACCCTTTTCATTCCTCATTGCATGAATTTGTGTTTTATTATTCCTTTTCTTCATAAGGTTGGGTAGGGGTTTATCAATTTTATTTATTCTTACAAAGAACCAACTCTTCAATTCATTAATTCTTTGTATTGTTTTCTTAATGTCAATTGCATTAATTTCTGCTTTAATCTTTATAATTTTCTCCCTTTTGTGAGTTTTGGTCTTGATTTGTTCTTCTTTTAATAGAAGCTTGTGGTGCAGCTTTAGGTTGTTTATTTGTGCTTGTTCTGTTTTTCTGATGCGAGAATTCATTGGTATGTATTTCCCTCCTAGGACTACTTTCATTGCATCCCATTAGTTCTGGTATGTTACATCTGCATTTTCATTGAAATGTAGATTTTTTTTAACTTTTCCTTTAATTTCATCTGTGACCCATTGGTTGTTCAGTAGGATATTATTTAATTTTCCTGTGTTCATACAGTTTTTGCAGTTTCTTTTGTCATTAATTTCTAATTTCAGTGCCCTATGGTCAGATAATATGCATGGGATAATTTCAACTCCTTTGCATTTACTTAAGCATGTTCTATGGGCTAATATGTGGTCTATTTTAGAGAATATACCATGTGCAGCTAGGAAGAATGTGTATTCTGATTTTGTCAGGTGGAACAGTCTGTAAACATCTAGTAAGTACATTTGGTCACAGGTTTAATTCAGTTCTGTTATTTCTTTGCTGACCTTTTGTCTAGTTGATCTATCTCTTTGTGACAGTGGTGTACTATGTTCTTCTGTTAAAATTGTGTTATTGTGTATTTTATTTTTCATGTCTATCATTATTTGTCTTATATGGTTGAGTGCTTCCATATTTGGTGCATATACATTTATGATTGTTATCTCTTCCTCTTGAATATACCACTAGAAATTATATAGTGACCTTCCTTAGCTCTTTTGATCATTTTTGGCTTAAAGTTCACATTGTGTGCAAACACCATAACTACACATGCTTTCTTGGTGGGGAGTTCCTATAGCAAGGAATATTGTTTTCCATCCTTTGACTTTCAGTTTATGAGTTTCTTTATGAGTTAGATGTTTCTTGTATACAGCATATTGTTGGATCCTGTTTCTTCATTCATGCTGCCAATCTATTTCTTTTAACTGGTAAATGGAGGTCATTTATATTGATGGTTATAACTGATTTTATTGGCTTATCTTTGTCATGTTGTTTTTCTGTTGTTGGATCCATGCTTTTCCCCTTTGTGTAATTGCTTACCCTGCCTACTGGTTTCTTTTTGCTGGTGTTCTGGAAATTATGTTCATTTTTATCTTTCTCTAGAATATCTTTCAGTAGTCATTCTGGAGTTAGTTTTGTGGACATAAATTCTTCAGTTTTTCTTTGTCGTGCAGGTATCTTATTTTTCTATCAGTTTTGAAAGATAGTTTTGCAGGGTATGTCAATCTGGGTTGAAAGTTGTTTCCTTTTGGGGATTTAAATACTTCACTCCAAGCTTGTTTTGTCTTGAGGGTTTGTGTTGAGAATTCAGCTATGATTATAATGTATTTTCCTTGATAGATGGTCTTTTTTTTCTCTCTCTAATAGCTTTTAGTATTCTGTTTTTATGCTGAATTTCTGGAGTCTTGAATATTATATGTCTGGGTGTAGATTTATCTTGGTTTTGACTGTTTGGAGTTATGCATGCTTCACTTGTCTGTATTTCAGATTCTTTTCCTATGCTTCTTCCTTAAATCCCTTTATCTCTGCATTTAAGTTAACACTTAATGGTCTCACTTAAAATTATGCTCATACATTTCTTGTATATGTTTCCCCACTCCTTTGTATTTTTAAGCTAGAACTTTTTTCTAAATTCCAGGTTTATGCACACGACTTTCTCCTTAACACATCAGCTGGATATGGATTGACAATTCAAATTTGACATGTTTTTAGCAAACACAGTGTTATCCATATCCACATTTGATATTGCTTCTGGTACAATGATTTTTGTCTCTATAAATTATAAAGAGCCTTAATACCTCTAGAAACACATAGAACAAAACCTAAAGTCATCTTTGTTGACACTTTTCTTCTCACAAGTAATCCTTACATATCAGCAACACGTTTCATGCAGTGTTAGAATATATCCACAAGCCAAGTGCTACAACATTTCCATGTCCACTCCAGCATGACCTGAACTTAAACAAGTATTGAAATTATGTCCTGGGCTAATTTCATCTTTTCTTTGGTGTATCATAGAATCTTCTCTAATACCTTATTTTCCAACATCTCTAGATATAGACTTTATCCCCAACAATAGTTTTTTAAAATATAAATTAAATTATGTTGTACTGCTATACAAATCCCTAATCTTTCAAATACTCTTTGAAGACCTACAAGCTTTGTTCCACTCATACCTCTTCCTTCTTTGAACTCATTTCTCAGGACTACTCTCCGCCTTCCTCAGACCAACTATACTGTTTTCCTAGATATTTTGCAAGCACATTAGGGAGTTCCAGTTGTCACTTGCTATTTTGTGTTTGTAATGTGTTTGTTACCCCAGAAAACACAAGACATCTCTTCACCTATTTTAGGTATTTTCTCAAAGGCACATCCTCAATGTGTCTTTTCTTAACTGTTTTATTTAAAATTTCACCCTCCCTCCTCACACACTTCCAATTTTACTTCTCTACTTTCATTGTCAACTTCTTGCCCAATGTATTTTAAACTTGCACACTATTTTCTATTACACAATTTTTATTCTGGAATATAAATTCATAAAATGTATATAAATATGTTTTGCTCCCTACTATATCTCCACTCTAAATGTCTGGTGCAGACAAGACATTTAAGAGATATTTTTTGTTTGAAAAAATGAAATAATCCTCTTTCATCGTAGTGTTTTTGCTGGTATTTTTTACTGAATATTTCAGAATCAACTTTGTTTTTTAAAGACGTGGATTTTTCTTGATATATTTACCTAGGATACATCACCTCTTGGATTACACAGCTTTGTCTCATTAAATCCTCCTAGCTCTACATTTATTTCTCATTACTGTTTTTGTTGAATTGTTTTTCTTTTTAATTCATTGAGTTAAATTTTAGACAACCTATTTTGAGAGAAAAATTCATCAGTGACATTACCACAAAGAATCTGATGATTTGACTTTACTTTGTTTGATGTCACCAAAATAAAGTCAGGGGAAGGAAATTGAGTTCAATATATGCAAAAGTTTTGAATAATTTGCATGAATCACATTATGTGAGGAAACTAAAGATGTTATGCATAGCTGTATTTGAGACATTGAAAATTTGAAGTAACAATATATGTTTAGCCTTCTATTGCTGATATTCTATTCTGATAATTTACTGCTATATAATATAACCACAAAAAGGTTCATGGTGTAAAATAACCACCATTTTAATACATATGGACTCTATAGGTCACAACTTTGAATAGGTCATAGCAGGATGGCATCTTTTGTTTAGCAATGTGTATATCTTTAGCAGAAATACTTGGATGACTATGATCATTCAAATATTGGGGACTGAGATCATCTATAGCATAGGTGAAAAAGAGAACATTGAGCAATGATGAAAATGTTCAATGTGCTTGCTAGTTATGGAACAGTCAATGAACTACACATAGTTATTGAACACTTGTAGTAATATTATGAAACTATCTTTTTAGCATTTAAATTAATCTGAATTAAAAGAGCCAAATACGTGACATGTGGCTGGTAACTATTATATTGGACAGTTAAAGTACAAGTTATTCTAGATTTATAAGTATAGTAACTGGGATTTAAAAGAACTCAAATGTAGGCTTGGGTGAGACTGTTGACCAAGGGCCTACCTTGGGTCTCCATGTAGTGTGATCACTGCAGCCTTAGACTTATTGAATTACCGCCACATGACTTACGGTTCAATGACCAGTTGTTCCAGTGATCAACAGTAAAGTCCACAAATGCCTGTAATTGAACTCTGAAATACCTGCAAAACATTTCTACCAGTTTTCTTTAGTTGAAAATGTCAGAAAGCATCCAAGGTTCAAGGAAAGGTGATGGAGACATCAGATATCCTAAAAAGAGGTACAAAAATTTTTGGCAGATTTTAAAACTGCAAGAGACTCCACAAGATTTAGTTATTATGACATAATGTAGATTTTCCATATTTTTCTAAACTTTTGGTGTTATATAAGTGATCTGTGTGTTTCAGACTGATTGGGAAGACATAGGCTGATCATAACATCTAGATATTTGCTGTATTTTCACAATGTGGGCCCCTTATTTTTAGTTCTAGAATAAGGAATCAAAAACATGAGTTAGTGTATAAAAATGAATATATTTCAGGGAAAGAATGATAACGTGAAATTATAGAGGAAAACCTATCTTTATTTTGCATGTTCCCAAATGGGGATGCAAATTCCAATGTAAAACTTTATATGTAGAATATAAATATGCCAATATCAGCAAAGAATCCTATGTAAATCTTGAAAATACATTACTGATTTTTTTAAAGACAAGCAAGTGTAGATTTTGTAAATCAGGTGAGAACTTATTTGTGAGCTTAGCTTAGGAAATTTTCCAGATTCTTCCAATAGCCATCAATAAAAGAGAAAGACACTCATTGAACATTACAGCTTTGGAAACATAAATCTGTAAGCTCCTCCAGAAGGCAGAGATTCTCTACAAACAGAAATGTCTAGAATATTAGAGACTTTGTCTATGATCATTTCTGTTGCAGAATTTATAACGGGGATTTTTGGAAATGGTTTTATTGTACTGATAAATGGCAATGACTGTGTCAGAAAATGGAAGTCCTCCATGGTTGATTTTATTCTCATGGGCTTGGCCAGCGCTAGGATATGTTTTCTTTGTTCAACACTTACAGCTATCGCTTTCAAATTAGGATGTGAGAAACTGCTTTTCTCTAAGAGTGTACTGATGAGTGTTGCCATCATCTGGACAGGATCCAACTACTTCTGCACAGCCTCCACCACCTGCCTCACTGTCTTCTATTTGTTCAAGATAGCTAACTTCTCCAACTCGGTTTTCCTCTGGATGAAACAGAGGATGCATATGGTGCTTTTTATTATAGTCCTGGGATCAGTACTTTCTTTCTTCTTGAGTCTCATTTTCACTGATGGAATCACAAGTATGTCAATGCAATATTTGGTAAAAATAGAACGAAACTTTATATTGCATTATACAAAAAGTCTTTATGATTGCTTAATTTATTTTATTCTCCTTCACATTGTCCTCTTTATCTTTTTTGTGGTGTCACTGTTCTCCTTATTACTTTCACTCTCCTCCTTATGGAGACACACTAAACGAATGAAGCTTCAGGGCATGTATTCTAGGAATGTGAGCATGGAGGCCCATGTAAAAGCCATGAAAGCCATGATTTCATTGTTGCTTCTTTTCATTATGCACTATGTCAGTTATGTTATGATAATGTTGGCATATTGTGTTCTAGACAGTGTGGTGGCAAAGGTTTTTGCACATCTGCTAATACTTTTATATCCATCTGGTCATTCATTTCTGCTAATTTTATGGAACAA
>RJWT010016317.1:0-19933 GCA_004365215.1 Cuniculus paca | reverse complement strand
TCTCCTTAGGTGGATCCTTAGGTGTGTGACAGAGGCAGGAACTTGGCCCTGGGCTGTATGCAGAGCTAACGAACTCGCTCCCTGCAGATGACTGTGATGTTTTGGAACACAGTAGGAGGCAGAAAAAGATCTCAGCATGGCCATTGGGACTGAAATAGGACTCGGAAATGAAGATATTAAATTATGGCATGGTCAACAGTTATAGAAAGTCAAATGGAAACAAAATTTAAAAATGACATTTAGTAAAGTATGTGTAAATTTATGTAGCAGATACAATAACCTAAATAATATTTAGGTTAAGATCATACAACCTAAATATGTCTATACTGTGTAGTCATTGTTTTTGCAGTTTTAAAATTTTTCTAGATTTATGTAATAAACTGAAAATAGATAACATGGGGTTTTCCATTTGAGTGGCAAAAAACTGATGCTTAATGAAAGGACGGAAATGTCTCAAATCAAATGATGTAACAGTAGTAGATCCAAGATTAAACCCAAGTGACTTTCAAAACTGGTTCAAAAAACTATATTAAGCACACTATTTATCAATAAAGAATAATTTTCAGAGCCTGATAGAGGAAATAAAAGAACTGCATCAAATACATAGAAAAGTGTAGGAAATATTGGTAAGTTTACCCAGTAACAATCAAACAAAAGGAGGGAACTAATTCTGTAGAAGTGTTATGTTGCAATCCCCTGCTGGAAAGGAAGCATGTGGTAGAGATAATATTGTGCCTCTGACCTTATACCTGTGCTCATAAGTATCCCTGTCTCCACGTCCTCAAGTGACCCCAAGTGATTTATTTGGGTAACTCAGCAGTGGTCAGATGTGATAAATGTGATCCCCAGGTCAGAGAACTTAAATGTAAATGTGCCGATCTCCCACTTTCTCTTCTACTGCCATGTTGTATGATGTTTAAAATGGCGCCACAGTTGGTGGAATCCATGTCTCCAGGTGATCCTATGGAAGAAGGCCACCTGTTGACCTATCAGGTTACCTGGAGTTGGGCATTCAATCTAATTACTGTATAATAATCATTGGTGTTCCAGTGCTGGATTTCATTATGGCTTCATTTAGTCTCTGCTGATCAGGATGAAAGTATGCAACGAAAGAAGATCTAAACAAACTTTGGATTATGTATTTTTTATTTTATGTCATCCAGTTTCTGTCCCTGTTTCTGTAAATTAAGGAAGTAGTTTCTCAACTGTAATTCTGTTTCAGAGACTAGAGTATGAGTGGCTATGCCCTTCTCTTCAAGGTTTCTGCAGGATGGTGTTGCAGGCAACAGTTCTTTACAAAGACCTTTGGAAGCTGGTTTTAGGAAAATAATACAGAAGTTTGTAATTAAACGAAAATGTCATTCAGAAAAATTTCACCCAAATTCTCAGTTTTATTCTAATCATATTGTTAAAAGTTTATCATGGCCTCTGAAATCTATACCCGGATACTGGAGCTTGTGCTATTTAAGACCTCCTCTCAGCAGGGGAGAAGGTGTCAGCACAATCAACTTCGGTCATGACCGAAACTACCAGGTTATCCAGGGACATGTCAGGTGACTATTTTCCAATTTACCTTCCAGTATCCACCGGATTTGTGATGGTGAAGGGAAAAGAAAGTCTATTCATAGTAAAATATAGGGATGTATGATAATGGCATTACTGTTTTGTCTTGGATGTACAGACCATCAGAATGGCTCTTCTGGAGGCCGGGGATTTAGCTCAGTGGCACAAACGCCTGCCTGGCAAGTGCGAGGTTATGAGTTCCATCCCCAGTACCAAAGGAAAAAAAAAAGGCTATTCTGGGAAATTTGGATACAGGGGAAATGTATGCAGACTGGACAATTAATATCTAGAAGATTCTTTACGTTCAAAATTTTGTGTCTGTCTATATGTATGGGTATAAAGACCACTCCATGATAGAACATGTGCAAGATTTCCTACAGATTAGAGATTGTGTTTTCCAATAATGTATCTATAACTCTGTTTTAAGATAGTTACATCAAATTAAGACTACTGCTTTCTTCTTATTGTTTGGAAAAATAACTTGCATTTTATCTGGGCAAGTGATTATCAATTTGTGAGTATATTTTTTAATCTGTTTTCCTCAGTATGGCCAAACTCTAAGACTTAGTCAATTGGATATAGGAGAATTACTACGAACTACTTTTGAGTTACGCACTTAAAATAATTATACACGTTTTTATTTCTTTTTTCTTGCTATCCGAAATGCATACACAATGGCTGCAATTAAAACATCTTCCTTGAATCTAGACATAAAAGCCATAGTTGGAAGGGAATGAGGCTGTTCTATCATCCTCAAGTTTTGTTTGAAATCTGAAAGAGTCCTCAGGTATCTTGAACCATCAGAAAATAGGATGCAGAAATGGAGAATTTGACAATGAGGGAAAAGTTCACAATAGCCAAAAGATAATAAATAAAGAGCTATAATAAGCAGTGAAAAATCATATTGCAACCACAGATCATGCTCAATTATTTGGGCAGTAAATCTCAATTCCTGCTTATCTAAGAGAATCAGATAATTTCTATGAATGTGTAAGTCTGTGGCTACTAATTATTTTTTTGTCCAGCTAGTCATTTTCATCATTTTAAATCTTCTCAATCCACCATTGTATTTTGGCTGTGAACAGGGACAACTATAGACAACATGACTTCTACTTCGTAGCTTCACAAATAACAGGCAAAGTCATGGTATAGTTGAGAACTTATGATTACTCCAGTAATTGTAGTCAGCCTAAAAATAAGTGGCCCTCAAAATTGTATAATACTAATAGTTTTGTCTTTGTTCCTTTTAATAAACATACAAATAGTCATAGTCAAGGTCACTAAATAAGATAACTGTCACTCGTAGGTGGGGCTTGGGAATGTGTCTGAATCATGCCATTGTGCATGATACTTGTCCCCAGATGAATCCACTGATGCATTTGCAGCTAAATATGATGTTGAAGGTGAAATCTGGTGGAGGAAGTTGGTCACTGGGGGCGTGGCCTGGAAGAGTTTGTCTCCCTCTCTCCTCCTTTGATCTTCCTTTGCTTCCTGTTGCTGTGCCATGAACTCTTTCTCCTCTTCCAATACCACTCTGCCATGCTTCCCTGCCTTGCAGCCAGTTGACTACAGGCTGAAAGCTTTACAGACTGTGAACCAAAATAAACCTTTCCTCTTTAAGTTGCGAGTGTTGGGTGTTGTGTCTCAGAGATGGGAAAATTAAGAAATGACAGATTTTGGCACCAAAGAGGTGAGGTTATTGTCGTGGTACTGCCTGACCATGTGGCTCAGAAGCCTTTGGAACTGGCCCGCAGGGAGAGTTTTGAGAGTTCTGAGGTGCCAGCTGGAGAAACAACACTAGAGTGCTGTGAGCACAGCTTGATGGGAGATTCTAGTCAGATCTCAGAACAGTAGAATGCTGGTATAAATGCAACTGGCAAAGACCACACTCAGGAGGTTCCAGGTGGGAACGAGGACTGTACTGGCGGTTAGACCCCAGGCCTTGTGCACTGTGCTCCGGCAGAAAATTTGTCAGCATTTTGCTTATGTCCTGAGACTTTGTGGGAGATTGATATTAAGGGTGGTGGAAATTTTACAGTAGCCAAATATTCAGGCTGTGCCTTGAACTTACTGGAATTTCCTGATAAATAATATTTTATTTTCAACTGAGTTCTCGTTCTATCTTTTAAACTTTATCAAAACAATTTTCTAAATGACCAAAGGTGACTGTATTAAGTCAACTTGAGAAGCCTAGAAGCTTAACTAAGTGACTCAGCACTCTACATCCTGGGGTATAGAGGACAAGCAGCTACGCTTCTAGGATGTTGTTCGTTGTGTCAACGTGAGAAGGTCAGAACTTTAAGTGATTCAGCAGGGGACCAGGGTCCTTAGTTTGTAACATCCTCAGCCTGTGCAAGAGGAAGGCAGGCAGATGGTGTGAGTGCTACGCCCACCCCAGGGGAGCGGCCTGCATACAATAAAAGGCAAATGAGGAGGGACTGGTTGTTGGTTCTTCAGAGGAGCTCCAGTCTACAACTTCAGCTTGGACATTGTCTCCTGGCTTCTGGCACAGACTGTTCACCTTCCACCTGGGACTCTTCAGCCTTCGTCCTAGACTCTTCATTATTCCCATCGGCCTCCTGATATGGACTTAAATGGGACACTGCAGTGAGCTCCAGCCCTCGGGCTGGACCCTTCAGCCTCCAGTGTGCAGACGCCCTCTGCACGCTTCCTCATCTGACTTTGTGGCTGACCATTGTAAAACAATCTTGTAATTTCTTATACATTTGTATATCTTGCATTATATCTGTTTCTCTAGTAAACCCTGACTGATACAGTGACACAAAGACATTTCAAGATAGACAGTATCTTAAGATAAGGGTGCCTTGTTCCCTTGGTTGTGAAATAGCCCTTAAGTGGGAAACAGCATAACTTGCTCATGAGATACAAATAATCTCATATATTCATCTGGTGCCCACAATCAGATTAAGTCTTCACAGAGGAACCTCGTGGAGCACCTCATCTGTACAAAAGAATACATAAAGCATAAAAATAATGTGTAGCATGTATGCATTGCAGAGCTGGGGAGAGAATCACATTTCTTTCTAGTTCTCACCTCCAAAAGAGACAATCTTATGCTCACAACAATCCACACCAAGTCAGAAAAGCCTTTGAGCAGAGACCCTCCTCCCTCTTGTCTCAGTATTTGCCAAATAAGTGCTTGTCCTCAGGCATGAAGATGAATTCAGAGAAATGAAACTGATAAATCTCCACTTCAGCCCTGTGAACACTGGTTTTTAAAAAACAACAGAAACATCTTTACTGAGGTATACTTGACCTACAATAAAGTATGGCTATTTTAAGGCGATAATTGGAATGAAGTTTAGACTTCTCTGCAAACCTTGAGGCATTTTCCCAGCCTTGGTAATGACCATTGCCACCTTCCCCTAAAATCCCCTGTCCTCTCCCTTCCTTCATCTCCCAGGACACCGCTGGTCTGTTTTCTGTTATTATGGATTGTTTACCATTTGCAAATATTTTATAAATGAAATTATGTGGCGTGTGCTCTCTTTTGTCTGTCTTTTTCCACTCGATAGGGTTGTTTTCAGATTTGTCCATATTTTAATGTATATAGGTAGTCCCTTCCTTTTTACTGATCAGTGGCAGTGTTCCATAACATGAACATACCACCATTTGTCTGTTTAGCTGTCAGTGGGCATTTTCATGTTTCCAGTCATGGGTTTCAAATGACACTTATGTGAACCTTGGTAAGTAGTCTTCAAATGAACACACACCTACATTTCTTTGGGGTAAATGCCAGGAAGCTCAGTGGCTGGGTCATAGGTATATGTTTACACAACAAACTGTTTTCCGAAGTGTTGTACCATTCCATGTCCCGAACAGTTACTTATGAAAGTTCTTGTTCTCCACATTCATGCGAGTGTTGGTTGTGATCAGTTTTTAAAAATTTTAGCCATTTTATTGACTCTTAAAGACTCAGAAAACAATAAATGCTAGCAAAGTTGTGGGGAAAGAAAGAAAGAACGCTTCTACACTGCTGGTGAGAGTGTGGACTAGGACAACCACAATGAATATCAGTAAATCGGTGTGAAGATTTTAAAAAACAAAAGAAATTCCATTTGGCCCAGCTATACCTTTTCTGAATATTTTCCTAAAAGATTTAAAATCAACATATTATAGTGATCCCTACATACTCATGTTTAAAGCAGCACAACTCACAATAGCTAAATTATGGAAACAGTGTATATATCCATCAACAGACAAACGAATAAACAAAATGTGGTACATATACACTAGAGTACTAGTAAGCATAAAGAAGGATAAATTCAAATCATCTGTATGGAAATTGATGGATTTTAGACCATAATATAAGAGAAATAAAACACATACAGAAGGTTAAATATCACTTGCTTTCTCTAATATGAGCTACCCGCAATATAAATAATTTAAAGAGCAAAATGCAAGAGGTATGGTAGGAAATAGGAAGTTAGACTCTGTGGAGATGAGAAGGAGATCTGTAGCAGGAGGAAGAAGGGATGGTGGGCAGGAAGGAGAAATAAAATGGACCCAGATGTGATACATATATGTATCAAGATGAATGTAATTATTCTCCAAGATGAATGCAATTATTATGTATCACAAACATAAACTAATAAAAAAAATTTTAGCCTTTCTAGTAAAACTCTAGAGGTATCTCATTGTGAGTAACAACTTTAAGTTTTCTAAAAACCGAATTTCCTACAATTGAACTTCTTGTCATGTGTTTATTTGCCATTTTCAATTTTCTTTACTCTCTGGTAAAGTGTTCAGTTATTTTGCACAATTTTTATTTGGGTTGTTTACTTTTTCATTATTGAATTTCTTTGCTTATTATTGCTGAATTTGAGCGATTGTCCCTGCAAGATGGGGATGGAGTATTTTATTGAGGGATACAATATGGATTCTTCTAAAAGTATCAGTGATGCTCATTCTGGAATCTTCAAACCAATGAATCATAAGGGAATGAAAGAAGTTGCTCTACAGAGTCCCCTTGGCCTGAGGAAGCTGCAGTGCTCTTAAATAATGGAGAAGTCCGATGGTACTCATAGGACTTAGCGGATTGTACCTTGGTGGTTCCATGCCAGGCAATAACCATCAATGGATATTTGGGGGAACCATGGCATGGTCATGCAAGTGGAACCTCAGACTTCTCAACAAGACAGGGTAACCTCAACTGAAAGAGACTGAGATGCACAGAAGTACTGGATAAAGGTGAGAGGACTTTCACATGAAAATCAAAACAAGAAATTGGTGGCTATTAGATGAATGGTCATTACAGCTTTCGAAAAGCTAGCTGAGGGCACTGTAGTTTATTCTACTACTGTAATCTCCTAAAGGCAATACTGAACAGTTAAAAAAGAAAACAGTCCATTGGGACAGGCGAGAGCAGATGAGGAGTGCACGGTTTGGCTAACACTGTCAGGGACACCAATGTCTCTCCATGGCACTCTGGATTCTGTGTGTGGACTTTCTCCAAACCCACAGAAGGATGGTCTATCACACACACAGCAGGAAGACATTTCCAAGCATGAAAATTGCCTGGGAATATCCTTCAAGGGTGAGGATTAGGAGTCAGTATACAACTATAGTTTCCAGAATTTCCATTCCAGATTATAATCTACTTTGCACACTGATAGAACTGCTTAATAATGTATATTTTATTGATTGCACTTTCACCAAGCCAAGGAGAGAAATTGTGAATAAAATTAACTGTGGTAACACCTTGATCTCAGGTCTCTGTCTTATAGAATTGTGAGATGAACCAAATTTCCATCTGTCATATTTTGTTACAGCAACAGAATATGCCTTCTCCCCTGACTTTTTTCTAGCTTCTCTTCTTCTCCATTGATATTTTTCTTCATTCTTCAGAAAAATACTGGAACACAAATCCCCATTTTAAAACCTCCCCATGAGGGACCACGTCTTACATAGTGCCTGTGATGGATGATCAATTTCCACCCCAACTGGGTGTCAGGGTGATTACATCTTCACATTTTCATTCTGAGAATGACAATGTTTCATTAGGTTTATGTTATATGTCACATTGTACTTTTCTCAATATACGATTCATATCCCATTCCATTTTCTCAAGGAAAGACCTGGAACACTCACAGACGCAAGAACTTGAATTGGACTCAGTTTGGGGGTAGCCAATACTCGTCAAAACTATTTGTTAAAGACTTTTAACTTCAGTGAACTCCCAACCATGATGGAAAGCACATTTTCTAGGAAAGGGTATGGGGGTGTGTTCACAATAAACTCCTCTATAAAGTTAAGAATTAAAATTACTTAGAAATGGAAATGGGTAACCTAAGTGAAAAGAAGCCCTTGATGTAGAGAGTACAAATATTAGTATTGGCTGGTCAGCCTTAAAATAAAGGACTTATATATGCTAATTGTACATGTGTATATATTTGCATAAATCTGTGTGTGTGAGAGTGCATGTGTGTGTGTGTGTATGAAATTGCATAATGAGAGACGTGGAAGAGATATCTATATATTTAGAGATTTTTCAACTGGGAAAGGGATTAAGAGATAGAGGAATCAGCAGGGAGAGATGGGAGGGAAAGGGGACAAAACAAGAATTAAAATATGTTATGTACATGTATAGATGTCCCACGATAAATGCAATCATGTACTGCAGACAGGTAGTAATAAAATACATTAATAAAAAAGAATGTACAAAGAGAAGAAGATGAAGGGTGGAAAGGAGGGGAGGGAATGGGATAAAAGAATTAAGATACGTTATGTAAAGGCATAAATTCCCCATGGTAAATATGATCATTATGTATGACAAACATGACGAGTTAAAAAAGAGTTGATGATATCATGTTTAAAAAAAGAGAGAGAAAAATAAATATATACAAAAATTCCTATCAGAAAATCCCTTTGCTTGTCATCACAGATCCCGGGTGTGTCGGGTGATACCAAATGATATCCAGTTCTCATGGATCATAGACAACGGGAGGCACATCTTGCATGGACAAATCTTCATAAGGTTCAGGTTGAGTGAGCAGGTCCTGATAAGGATCTTCAGAATTTGATCTGATGAAGCAGCTCAGTGCTGAAACCTGGAAATAGGGTCACATAACCATCCACAATTGTTTCACTCAAGTCCTCAGTGCTTTTTTCTTCTGTGGCCTGACTGTATCTCTGCAGTGCTCTACTAGTCCAGTAGTTCTCCAGTGGTGGTAGTTTTCCTACCCAGACAACGTGTGGCAGTGTCTGGAGACATTTTGGTTGCTACAATGGGGCGGGGCCTGGGAAGGAAGTAATGTCGTCTAGTGGCTGAGATGCTCCAGAGATCCCAGAGCACACAAGCATCCATCCCCCCCGCCCCGTAACAAGGGAATATCCACCCCCAGATGTCAGCAGTGCCACAGGTGAGACACCTTTCTCAGCCAGTGCCTTCGCAACAGCCTAAGCAGGCAATTTTAGCCATAAAATACTGAGTGATGTTTTAAAAGTTCTGAGTGAACTTGTGAAGTATTTGTATAGCCAGAAATCCGTGCCAGCACGTAGGGAGTTTTGAGGAGTAGGAGAGAGGTCTATTCCATTTATGAAATGACATAAAGCCATGAACACACTGAGTCACACTTCTATGTCTTTCATCCTAGGGACATGGACACAGATATATCAGAATGGTGACTTGGGGGCCACCGTGTAGGAGGCTCTGCAGAATCTATGGTGGAGCACACATAGGCTGCATGGGAAACTATACACATATGTGCACATGAGCATGCATATATTTGGTGCACATGTTTCTGTCAACTACTTCGAATGATTTTTCTGCTTCCCATGGAGGAAGGTTACTCACCCAGCTGATCTTGCTGCCATCCACATGATAAGTGAACCCAGAGAGGGTGAATGAAATGGCAAGCTGAATGCACGTCGCCACCACTTGGAGGACCACAATGCTCTATCAAAGAGAAGGCAAGTTCAGTGCTCTATTGAAGAGAAGGCAAGTTGAGGTTTCCTTACCCAGTTCTACCCTGCAATGGTCCTAGCCTAGCTCTCCAGGGTCAGTGGTGAATGGATACTCAGCAGAAGGGTGTATTTCCTATCCAAGATATGCACAACTCATTGAAGTGATGTAATGGATCTGACACAAGACTTCTTTCAGAACGAAAAATGGGTCATGGGGATTCTGACTGATGAAGGTCCTGCTAGGAATTTTCTTGACATTCTAGAGTTGGTTACTTTTAATTATTGCTCTTCACAGATTGAAGAAACACCATGTGCACACTAAGAATTCACACATACACACTCACACGTACATGACTCATATAACTCAACTTTAGCCATGGAAAGGGTGTATTTACCAGCATTATACTTAGATTCTCCTAAGTAACTGAGAAAGGACTCAGCTCAGTTCCAGAATTTGAAAACTTTAATAAGTTTCACTAATTTTGTATAATTTTACCAACAATACTCAAGCAGGTAAATTCTTGATTAATGTTCCAGATCAGTTTTCTCTTTTCTGGACATTTTGGTCTATAGACAGTGATTCATTATTTCAATTTATAAAAATCCATGTCCATTAGAGGAAATTTGAAAGAATATATATAGATACATACATATTCACACATATATGTATATATAACCATACAGATAAGTTTATACACATGATTCTGTAATTATGTGCAAAAAACCCCTTATCCTGTTTTTGCATAAACTTTTAATGCATTTTTATATTCTATTTGAGCATTTAGAAACACGTCTTTAGTCTTTGCCTAGAGAAAACACATTACACGTTAAAATATCTTCCAACCACAGAATACTTACAGTTGTTAAAGATTTAGCTATAGGGCACTCATAAGAGTCAATACATTCGAATAGTAATGTGTCAATTAAATTAAGGAAAAGCAGAGTTAGCCCAATAAATGAAAGTACTGTGCTGCTGATGTTAGCTCCAATATTGACTCCAACCTGAAAGAGATTAGCGCCTTGGTTAAAAACACCCACAATCTTTGATTATAATATGTCTGAAGGTGTAGGCAATATTCTGAAGATAACAAATATGGTAGCCAATGCTGTTTTGCTAATATCTTGAAATTCTGTATTGCTTACATTGTTCTGCTTTGTTTGTTTTGTTTTGTTTCTACTGTTTTAGTTTGTTGTATTTTGTTTGATTTTACTCATCCCTGATGGTATGGGCGGGTATATTGCAGATAACAAGAGGCATTATTGTAGCCTTATAGATTGCTATTTACCCTGTTTAAAAGTCATGTGCCATGTTCATTGCTTTGTTTTGATTGACTTTACTCTGTTTTGTTTTGTTTGGTTGTATTCTTTAAAAAAAAAAAACACCCACAATCTTTTTTATTCTTGAACATGAATTCTGAAAATGTAGACACACCTCCTATTGCATCCTGGAGGTATAATCTGGCTTTATTGGCTAGTGGGGGAATTCACAAGCAATTCAGTTAATTTATTAGAAAAAAGTTTTCTGGCACAGGATCTCACAGACCTCTGGAGAGAATTAAACAATTGGTTCTTCAAAAATGAAATGTTATGGGCAGAGCTAACCTGATGGGGACTTTATTTGTTTTAATATCGCTGGTAGGAATGATCCCTCCTGTAACTAGCCTGAATTAGAACTGAATTAGAAGTCGCCAGTCATAAAACATGCTAACAACACACACACACACACACACACACACACACACACACACACACACGTCAGACTTTCAAAGTGACCCTTCAACTACTGTGATAAAGGTCTGTATGCAAAGACTTTTATTTTTTGTGGGGAGACTTTCTTTAGAGTTTGCTAAATTTTGACACATCAATGCCCATTGGGAGAAGTCAAACAAAAGGAATTATAAATATCACTGAAGTAAAAGTAGTAACAATCAATTAAATGTACTGGAATATTCAATTTTTTAACTTTAGTTTAATGTGTAGAGATTCAGAGTCTAATGTCCTATGCTCATTAAATGAATTAAAGGGAAAACAGTACTTACTAGAAATTTTGTATGTGTTTTTGCAGATGAGACTGTCAACGCTCCAGAAATAATAAACTGTTTATAAGACAGGAAAGACAGCAATGTGTCAGAGCTCTTTTCCATCTACTGTAGCCACTCTGTAACCCTGATGGTCCCACAAAAGGTCTACACATACCAAGTCAATACGCATATTATAAAAGAACATTTTAAAAAGATGGCTCACTGGCTTGGACTGAATACTGTACATGTGTCTATTTGGGTTCTTCTCAGGTTGCTAGAAAGACACAGAATCCTTGTTGGAACAGATGTTTGGAATCATGAGAAGTGGAAATGTAAACTCGTAAATATAAAGGAAGTACCTTTTCTGGCAGCTAAAATTTAAAATGATATTTAAAAAGAAGATGGTTGTATGGAGAGAAGAATGTTCAAGAGCAAAGAAAGTGAGACAAGAAGTCTGGGGATATGCCATTTTCTGTGATAAAGTTGGATGGGAAGAGTGAGTCTTCTTTGTAGAAGAGGTGTGATCAAAAGATATAATGAATGTTTAAATTAAAAAATGATTACAGTAAAAGACACTGCCATGAACCCCTCTCAAAATACCCCTCATCATTTTGGATACACTTAGCCCCTTGTTCTAGCCATGTTCTGCAGCAGTTCTGGAGTCCTCTTTCATGAGGGTCTCCTTTCCTCTTATGAATTCCCTTAATGCTTGGTGCAATGCCTCTGCTAAAAAGAGACTCAGCTATTCTCTACAAAAGGTGGATCATCGAATTGAATATTTTTATTTTGGCTTACCACCAAACTTCTCTAATTTCCAAGGTCATTCAAATGGACATACTCACAGACATTGAAGCCCAGAATGGGAAGCCCGTGTAAAAACTAAATAAAATGCTCTTGAAGATGGGGGACAAGGAGAAAATAGCCTCCATTATCCCCAGTAAGAAACACTTCAGGCCAATCATTATTTGAGTTACCTGAATGAAGGAAAAGTAAATATGAGGATTAAAGCAGAAATACTACATTACTTCCTTAAAGCCCAAGATCACATTGCATCTTTTCTACCTTTATCATTCCTTGGAAAAAACACTTAGGGTTGTGAAACTGAGTACATTTGTGTCAGTTTACTGGACCCTATGGGTGGACAGTGCCTCATGGGGATATAGTATTTGGGAGAAAAAAAGCACAACATTTCATTTTGGGGAGCCTAGAACACTTTCAAATCATGACATTTGACCTAATGTATTCCTGGACTTTTTCATGACGATTTTAGTTTAATCATATAAAGTGGCATAACATAGTTCAACTCAAATAGAATAATGGAAACTTTAATTTTCCGAACTCACTTCCAATTGTTTAGATGACTAAAAATCACTTACGCCTAGGAGCTGTAGATGGTTCTGAATGAAATTATGCAGCTTGCCGTGTGGACATTGGGAGGAACTACAAGGGTCTGCGTGTCCTATCTGTGTGCTTTGAGTCTTTCTTGGCGGACTGTCTTCGATGATTCCACTGCTTCCAATGACGTTGCTCATTCTGTGGAATGTCATATATAGGCAAACATTTTTTAGTTAAGTTCCGCTGCTTCCCAAGTGCAAAATACAGGCCACGTTGTGAGAGGCATTTCACAGAGAACAGCAGCAGTGCCTCTCGTTATGTGGAGGATTATATTCAATAGGAGGAAGAGGAGGCGCTGGCAAAACTATGCAAAACTCAGTAACAGAGTTCTCAAGAATGCCAGGAGGAGAAAAGAGGAAACTGTACTTAAGACCAGAGGGGTTGAATCCAAGGTCCCACAGAGTGGACTTGATGGAATGTGGAATCCTGGAGCCCAGCAGAGGCAGCCAGCCAGGAATAGTCAGGCGAAGTCACTCTAGGGCTGCGACTGGCCTCATTCCCACATCCGAAAATTCTGGGTGCCTACCAGTGTGAAGGAGAGACACCCCTACAGCTTTCACATGCTTGAAGAAGGCAGTGGATTGAATCCAAAGAACACAGACCTGAAGTCAAGGCAATCCCAGTCGTAACTCTGTCTTCCTCCATGCTTCCTCTGCAAGGACTCTCATTCTCTGAGTTTCACATCCTTTGGCTGCGATTCAGGGATAGCACTGCTTATCTCCGCTCACGGGGACTTTGTGACATAGTGATAATGTGATTGCTCAGCGAAGCTATTTACTTAAGATATATATCATTCCCTCTCTGCTATGAAAAGGAGATTTCATTCCATGTCATGCTTCTGGTGAAGAAAATGATGTTATTTTTCAAAATCCTTTAACTCTATCATAAAACAAAATATGCATGTGAAGACATGGGCATGGTAAAAATCTTTAGATGTGTGGGAAGAAGACAAACCAAACTGGAAACAATGATTGATTGTCTTTGACTCAAAAAGGGTGAAAAGTGGATGAAGACTCAAGGGTGGGCTTCAACTCTTACAAAAACTTATTTATTTTGTAACAACATTGAGGCAATATGGAAAAAATATAAGTATACTGAGCCCGGGAAGCAGGTAAAAAAGTATCTGTTCCAGTACTATCTGTACATACACTAATACTAACAAATAACTGAGAAAACACGGGCACAGTTCCCTGCCCGGAGGGAGAAGTGTCTGTCTCAGCCAGGTCTCCACGCTCCTGCTGGATCTGTTCCCAGCCTAGGCTCCTGCACAGCCTCAGCCTGGACTCAGGTGAAGAATCGTTGCCAAGTTCTCCCACATAAACAACAAATGAGCAGTGCTTACCTTGCTGCCTACTCAAGCTGGTTGAATGGTGAGGTGCTGGTCGCCCTTATTTTGCAGCCTCATGTAAGCCTGTCTTACTCGGAGTCACCCCCTGGAGCGGCAGGACTGCTACTCTAGGCCACAGGAGATTATCAGGAGATAACAGTCTTCAAAACTGACAGTTTCCTGAATTTCTCTAGTGATACTTACTCATACAGTATTTGTGTTTTCTCTTCATTCTTTTACTTAAACTCCCTTCAATAATGAAATCTTTGTATCTTTGAGGCCCTGCAATTAGGTGCTCAATAATTTTTTTCTTTGCTCTATTGATTCTTTTGTTATTACAAAGTTTCCAATAAAATTTCTTATCTTAGAAACCATTTTATTTGGTATAAATATTGCCTTTCAGTTCTCTTATGGTTATGGTTTCTATGGTATTTTTGCAGATGTGTCTTGGTTAATTACCTCAGTTCTGAGACAAAATACCTGACATCCACAAGTGAAAGGAGGAAAGGTTTGTTTTGGCTTACAATCTGTAGATGTTTCAGTCCATAGTTAGCTGGCTCTAAGGCAGAGTGGCATGGCAGAGGGGGACTGCAGAGGAGAAACAGTCCATGGCAGGCAGGAAGAAGGCAGCATCATCATCTGGCCTCCTTTTCCTCTTTATTCCATCCAGGCTACAAACCTTTTGGTACACACAGGAAGGGCCTTTCCACCATCCACACTGAGAACTATGCCAGACCAATGAGTGGACTGATTTAGTACCATACATCTTTAACCCATATCCATATACCCTAAATCAGAGCAGCCTCACAAAGCCCCACCTATGGGTATGAGGCTTTGGGGCAACATCTAGATACAAGCCATAAGTAGATGTAAATATTTTTTTAAAGATACACACTTCCCCTCTTGCTGAGGACATGTGGAAAACCTGCAGAGGACACAATTTGCAAGTGTGCATTCCTGTCAACAAAGTCCTTGCCCTCTATGAAATCAGTGCTGAGAGCTGCCCTTCCTCTTGATGTGGGGAGAAAAATTCCTCCTCGTTACCACCACAAGGTGTCATTACTGCCAAAGGTGCAGCAGCTCTGACAAAGGCCAATCATTCACAATCCCCTCGCTGCAGCTAAGGGAAGACCAAATAGGGTTACCACACAGTCTGAGACTCCCTGCTTAGAGAAATTTACAGATTTTTTTTTTGTGTGTGTGTGTGAGGAAATGATAAATTTGATGAGAATAGGCAGGAAGGGAGGGTTTTGTGCTTTCTGTCTCAGGCAGGATGATGTTATTTGATATCACCCTTGCCTTAGTCTCCTTGATCAGGGGTTGTGATGTCATGATGCTGTGCCTGTGCTGGAAAAGAAAGGTAATTCAGATCTTTTAAAGGACTGGGCCTCCCCAGTTATGGCTTCCAAAACTGTCGCTGGGCATCTGCCTGTTTGTCCAGATGTGACAGGCCCTGCAGGGAAAGACATGGATAGAACGCAGAGTGAAAGCCATAAGACACTGGGTTTATGGAATTGATCCATAGTATCTGACACAGCCTACTGATTATAGATAACATGCGTATCACAGCACAGCAGCAGCACAAACCTTCAGATGTTTCAATTTCATAAGCAAATGGCCATATAAACCTTTCAAAATGTAGCAATTTCCCTTTTCCCTACACCTAACTACAAAGGCATTGCCCTATATTTAGTGAATTTTATTCTCAAACTATGCCACCAATCATAACAAGATGAAGGTTCTATTCTTCAATTTTCTTTCTGTACAGATTCTGTATTGATCAGGTTAAATCTGCTCATTTATTGGTCTAATCCTAACATTTATTAGCATTGATTCTGCCTATTTTTATAATAAGTTTTACTATCCACTATCCTACGGTTCTTTTAATTCTACACACAGCGCTGAGTGTTAGTTCCTTGATTATTACAACCATGTAACTCTTCAGGAAATTCAGAATAAGGATTTTAAGTTGTCAAGGGAAATGATACATACTTTTCATATACTCATGGCGCACAGTTAATGCTGAAGAAATACTTAAAAATATGATTATTATTCACAAATTTTCCCACAACTGGGTTACAGGCGTCCCTGAGTTGGAGCCCTTGCACAATTCCCTAGGCCAAGTGGCCTCTTCCTTCTTTCCCACCTGCCAGTGGAGCTTGTGTCTGAGTTTATTCAGTCTGGAGAAGCAGGAGTGTTGTGGTTACTTTTTTCTCATTGCTGGAACAAAATACTGAACATCCAAGGTTAAAGAGGAAAAGGTTTATTTAGCTCACAGTTTGGGGATGTTTTAATCTATATTCAGCTGGCTCCAGGGCAGGGTGGTGTGGCTGAGGGGTAACAGGTCATGGCAGTAGAAGACAGCAAAAGCATCAAGAGCCAAAGGAGACAAGCAAGCCTCTTTTCCTCCCTTATATTATATGCATGCCACCTACCCTAGGGAGGGTGTAGCACTCACACTCCTAATCCTGGCACTAGACCATGAAACAGTCACAAACTAGATTCAGCCACCTTGGAAAAGCCTGCCTCCCATGACCACAGGAGGCTTTGGGGGACAAAGAGACACAAACCATAACACTCTGCCCCTTCCCTCCCAAGGAATCATGTACATTCCTTTATGCAAAAGGCATTTCGTCCATCTCTAAGAGTTGCCTAAGCCCTAACAGTTTCAGCATTGCTGAAAAGTCCAAGTTCCAAGTTTCCACTAAGGTCTAAGGCAAACTCTTAGTTGTGAGCCCCTGTACAAATGAAAAGAAACTTAAATACTTCCAACATTCTATGGCACAAGATACACATTTCCATTCCAACGGTTACAGAGGGATATAAAGGAACGCGACCAAAACCCAGCAGGACTAACAAGAAGTCCTGTATTTCTATGTGCACCATCAGAGGCAGTGTGTGACAAGCTGTGAGCTCCAAATGGCTTACGTGGCTCTTCCCCTGCAGCACCTCCCCTAGACCTCTCCTGTTACTGTAGCTCTCATGGCTTTTCTTTTGGTCCTGCTCTGCTCTCTCCTGGCAGTTTTGCTTGGATGATCCATGTTCTTGGCTTCTTTAAACTTCTGAGGTCTCCACTGCATCTTGGGTTTCATAGTCACAGCTTCACACACTGCCTTCTCAGGGGCACACTGCATGACCTCATAGGCCTTCTGAAATCTGGGTGGAAGCCTTCTTAATCCCATAACTCTTACATTCTGCATGTGTCTAATACTAGCACCATGTGGATGATGCCAAGGTCTGCTATCAGTTGGAGCAGTAGCCAGGCTTTCTTCTCTCTTGCTTGGAGGGGTTGAGTGCCTGGATCTCTGTGTACTCTGAATCCAGTTCTGAGGAGCAAATTCTCTACGTTGCTGCCATTCTGGAATGTGGTGCTCTTTGGCTTTTTTCTAAAAGCAAAGTCTTTCACTTTTGCAGTTTTGAGATTGCAAAGTGTGGTTACTTGGTACTTCTCATGTGTCTTCAGGCCATTTTTTCTATTCTTCTATTCCTTCTCAGCAATGGAGATCTCCTCAGCTCTATCTCTGCAACCCACAGCTTTCCTGAAGCTTCCGTCCTGGCCAAAATCACAATGTTTTAAATCATTTTGCTGGGTTCTTTGTTCTTAAGTCTCAACATAAATCTAGCTAAAAGCTCCCAACAATAACCATGCCACCACCTCAACATTTGACAGCCTTGAAACTTCTTCTACAAGATTAATTAGTCCCCACTTTTAATCTCAGTCTCAGGCAAAATCTCTGGACATGAGCAAAATGCAGACAAACTTTTTGCCAAGCCATAACATCATCTGGACTCCACAGCCAAGGCAGTCCTTCTACCCAGCAGAAGCCTCCCAAACCTGGTCTTTACCGGCAGGCTCTCTATCAGCCTTCTGGTCTTCTGAGCTCTGACCAGAATCTCCCATTCAGAACAGCCTATGGAATTACAACTCTACTCTTCCAGGTGACGCCACTAAACATTTGCAGTATCTTCCCACAAGCCATTCCCAAAGGCTCTTAAACCATATGGTCAGATACAGTCACAGCAATGACCCCACCCCTGGTACCAAATTCTATCTCAGTTATTTTTCTGTCATTGCCGGGACAAAATACTTGACATCCAAAGTCATAGAGGGAAGGGTTTAGTTAGCTCATAGTTTGTGGAAGTTTTAGTCAATAACCAGCTGGCTCCATGGCAGGTGGTATGGCTGAGGGGCAATAGTTTGTAGTAATGGAAGACAGCTAAAGCAACAAGAGCAAAGGCAGAGGAGCAAGTGTCTTTCCTTACTTTATGTTGTCTGCAGCCTACCCACCCTAGGGCAGGTGTAGCACTCACATCCCCAATCCCAGCACTAGACAATGAAGCAATCACAAACTGTAGATTAACCACTTCTGAAAAGCCTGCCCCCATGACTGCATGAGGCTTTGGAGAAACATCCAGACACAAACCATAACAAGGGGACTGTAGTGGGATGAGAAGAAACCTTAGAATCTTAACACCCAGGTTCAAGGCCAGGACCCTCCACTAGATCACCATAAGGACCAAGCTGTCTGTGGAGTTAGATGCTGAGTGCAGTTTGGATCTCTTTCTGCACCATTCTCAGCCCAGGGCTGCCCAGTTAGCAGATAGCCTGAAAACACTAAAGAGAGAAGAACTCTGCCTTCATCAATCACAGGATCTTTAATAAATGATTTGCTGAGATCAAGCAGTTAAAAACCAGCAGACAGAGTCAGAATGAGGCGCTCCTCTCCTTTGGTTACTCCAGCTTCAAAATGGTCTCTCATCTCTTAAATGCACCTAAGGAGATTTGAATTACTCCTTTGTGGGATGGCAGCAAGGGTGTGGTGAGCTGAGGAATGGCTCTCAGCATTGCCTACCTGTGCCTGTGGTTCAGCATGCTGGCAGCTGAGCTCCCAGAAACCCCAGGAGGCTGTTCCTGGCTCTGTGTTCCCAGACAGTCCAAGGAAGGGAGCGCCTCTCTTTCCTAGTGGAGTGTTTGCAGCGGTGCAGGGTAAGACATGCAACAGACTGCATATCTGTGCAGTGTTCCTGCACTTCCTGTGCAAGCAAGCCTTCAAAACACCATGACTCAGAACAACCAACGATAGAGGTCATGGAGCTGTGGGCACATTTCCACCCCAGTACTCACTAGCTCCCTGTTGCTAGCAGAATCTGTGTTCTTGGTGCCTCAGTCCCTCCTGTGTTAAGCAGAGGAGCAATGCCAACACTGCAGTACTGTTATAAAGATAACATAAAAACGTTTCCTAGAAGGCCAGTAGGTAACTGATGATGATGGTATTGCTAGTAACCATGATATCATTGATAGGTAATAATTTCTAATTGTATGTACATGTTCTCTTTTGAAGGAACATTCAATTATATGTAGCAAATAGATGCAAAAATAGAATATAGAAAATACACTTCTTTTTGCAATTTTGTTGTATACATGTATTTTTTTCTTTTCCCCGTTCCCTGGGAAATGAGTAGGTCCAAAACATCCACTGGCTACTTGTGGCTACCCCAGAGTCCCACTCCTTCTCTGCCACCTTCTTCCTGTGACATTCAATTACATCTTCCGGAAACCTTGGGCTCTAACAGGAAAGCAAGGAGACCGGAGGAAACGCAGATAGGAAGATTCAGCTGCACTTGAACAGTGTCTTAATTACTTTTTTCTTGTTGTTGAGAGAAAAATACCTGACTCCCAAAGTGAAGGAAGGAGAGGTTT
>RJWT010016316.1:0-13499 GCA_004365215.1 Cuniculus paca | reverse complement strand
TAACTATAATCCTGAAGTTCTGAGAACTGTCCTCCCAGTGGTGTAAACTAAAACTCACCTCCAGGCCTGGCCATCAACCATACTGCCTCACCACAACCCCCATTGCTGTCAACCATCAACAACACAGGCATTGTCTTACGTTCTATGGTTCCCAATCCATGAACTGTTTTTGGAATGTTATTCAATTGCCACAAGGATTTGGGAACTCTCCCACTATTATTGGGGAGGCTCTAACAACAGATTTTGCCAAGCCACCAGCACCTTTTCTCCAAGATTTCTCTGTCTCTGCCAGCTCCTTCCAGGTCTCCCAAGCAAACAGTATAGACTGTGAAACTGATAACTATACCTCCCTTTCCTGTAAAACCAGTTCAAGACCTCTGAGCTGCCAATGCCACTGCAATTCCCCTCCGTATACATTGCCACAGTCTTCTGCCACCCATAGCCTGCTGGTACACCTGCCTGGACCTAAAACTGCCTTTCTCTGCCTTTGACTGGCTCCAGTCAGCTAGCCCCTCTTCACAACTCACCTGGATGCAACCTCCCAGAGGTTTAAAAACTTGTTTCCTCTTTGAAAAATCACCTCTGATTAATGACACTCAAGCTGCCTGCAGAAAAGACACAAAAGCTCTGCTACCATATCTAGCAGAAACTGGTTACAAAAAAAGAAAAACCCAAAAAACAACTCTACAAATTTCTTGGAGCTGCTGGCTTCTATATGTTTACTCAGATTCTCAGTCCCTGGGACTGCGCGGTGGCCTCTAATGGCTGCCTCTCCTCTTTGCCTCTGCATTTAACAGTCACTGTTCTTCTGACCAAGAAAGCTGACAAGCTCAGCTTACACCGAGACACATGCTGTACTGGGATGAGCTGTACTAAAAATGCACCCCTTGACAGATGCTGAATACATCCTATTTACAGATAGAAGTAGCTCTTAAAAAATGAAGACCAACAGGCTAGATATACTGAGGTCACTTTGGACAAAACTACTTTGGCCAAAACACTCTTGCAGGGATGATCTGTATAGCAAACTACTTCCTACTGCTGTTTGGAATCCTGCCACCAACAACTAATCCAGTCCAGAGGCCTAATCCACCTCTGATGATCCAATGGATTGAAACATCAACAGCTGTCTTGGTTACTTTTTTCCGTTGCTGAGACAAACACCTGACACCAAAGTGAAGCAAGGAAAGGTTTATTTAGCTTACAGTTCTGGAGATTTCAGCCCATAATCAACTGGCTCCAAAGCAGAGTGGCATGGCACTGGAGCAACACTTCAAGGCAGCAGCTGGAGCAAAAAAGAGAGAACAAACCTCTTCTCTACCCTTACATTGTACACAAGGGCCACCCCTCTTCCCAGGGTGGGTGTAACATTCACAAAATGTCCTTGCCTTCCTCTGCACAGGATGAGGATGTTACAAACTGAGGATGTTACAAACTAGGGACCCTGGCCCCATGCTGAGTCTCTCAATTAAACTATTAAACTTCTCAAGTTGACACAATGTATTAACCATAAGAACTGCAGCCAGAAAAATGTTACCCAGCATTCCCAGAAGATCAGAGCCAGAGCTGTCCCTGCCCTTGGTTCTTCAAGTTCAGTGCACAGCGCTGACACCGGTACACTTGCAACCAGGTCAGGCTTCAGTGTCTGTGTCACTGGCCCTGACCTCATGCATTATAGTGGACTCTCCCCATTTGAGGATAGATAGATTACACAGCAGTAAAACATAAAACTACTTGCAGCTTGTAACCAGTTAGAGGACCGGCTATATCTGGAGACATTCCTGCACACACATATAACTCAGGTATGTGTTAACTACCTCTGCAAGTCTCAGAAATCTAGTCTTAGATTCCCTGAAAAATTTACCTGGACAGCTCCTTCAAGGCAGTCTGAAGAGACAATGCCTGCATGACTGAAGCCTGAGGACAGCATTCACAGGATTGCTCCACACCTATTTTAGGGTGCTTACTATAGTCCTTGCTCTCCTGTCACCTCCTAGCTGTAATTTTTTGCCTTAAACTCTGTGGATGGTTGCCCCAAGAAAATAAAACAATCAGTCAAATACTTGACCAATATTTAATGAGCATTCAAGGCACATTGGGCACTCTCCTAGATCAAATTAACTCCCTCACTACCTTGCCAGAGTAATGTTGCTGTACAGTCAGGCCTAAATTAATTCTATTGCTTCTAGTTGGGCCTTGTCTCAGAAGATCACATGTAATATACCCAGCAAACATTTGTCGGGGAAACTACAAGAGGGGGAAATTGTAGCAGAAAATGCCCCCCTCCCAGCCAGTATACTTCAGTTACTTAGTTGCCCAGGTAATAGTTCCTGTTCTGTTTCTAGTTGCTTCTGTCCCTTAGAAGTGACTGGTTACTGTGACACATAGTCATAGTAGGTCGCTATGGTGTACATTGTATAAACCAATCCCCAATTGACATTCTTCCTCTATACTTCCCACTTGTTTATCCCAGATAAGCCCTAGACCACCTGAGATCAGGGCCTGATATTTCGGGAATGATCCTGATCAGTGTCCGTTGATGTAAATAAACTTTCCTCCTAACTCTGGGTGTCATTTTGATGTTTCTGCTTGCCATTGCCATTTTTCATCTCAAGTGTATTTTGTTTGATAATGCCGCAGTCCTTCCATCTCTCTTTTCGGTGCTGTTTGGACGGTACACCTTTTTCCAAAATTTTACTTGCAACTTTCTTGTGTTTTTAAATCTAAAGTGTTTCTCTTATTAAAGAATCACATATGGAAACATTCACAGCTATAAATACGCTATACGAAATGGAAAAAAAAAACACCTAAAATGAATAACCTAACCTTAGCTCAAACATTTCCTGAGAACAACGCTTTCATATAGTGAAGGAGTCTTGCTCTACTCGATTCAACCTCACTTAAAGATATTGGAAGTATCACCGCATCTCATTATTGCAGGGGCTGACAAAGTGAAAAAGGCCTAAATCTTAAAAACAAGCCCAAAATATATATAAAGCTTAAATGATGCCACTCTACACATTGGAAATCGGTGAGTAAAAGTATGCTATTTGATAAACTGTGCTTGGCTAGTTGGTTACTGAAATGGAAAAATATTTAAAAATCATTTCTCTATCTCATAAACCAAACTATAATTCCTAGCAGATAAAAGATTTAAATGTAAAAGGCAATATCTCAGAACATCTAGAAGAATTTCTGGACAATACTCTTACAAATTTAAAGAATTGCTTCTTAAATGAAACACAAATTTCAAAAGGGATTGCTGGTAATATTTATGAACACTAAACTTTAAAGCTTCTATTGAACAGAAACACCATATATGAAAAGGAAGCCTTGTATTGAGAAAAGCTATTTGTGATTCACATACATAACTAAATACATGCATCTCCTATGGATTTTAATATGCACTTCAAAAGTTCCTGTCTTGGAAACTTAGTCCCCCAATTTATAATTCATGGTGTTTGGAGGTAATTAGGGCTAAATGAGGTCATAAGCATAGGGCACCATGGTGGTACTAGTTAGTTAGGTGGTACTAGTTTCCTATAAGGAAAGGAAGAGAAGCTTGAGCTAGCTCACTTGCTCTGTCTTGCAGTGCAGTGCCCTTACCATGCTACGCGGCGTCAAAGCCCGAGCAAATGCTGGTACACATTCCTGCACATCCTGGGTTCTAGAATGATGAGCCAACTAAACTTCTTTTTTATTAGTACATGTTTCCAGTGTATAATGAGTACATTTACCATGGGGAATTGATGCATGCGCATCATACATCCTCCTTCTTTGTCCCCTACCCCTCCCTCGCTATTCTTCCAACTCTTGGTCCCCTTCCTATTTGCAAAAGCACTATTTCCATTTTTTTCTTCAATTCTTTTCTATTCTATACCCATTCTTTTCTGCCCCCCACCTCTTTCCATTTGAAAAAGATCTCCCCAATCTATCTTTTATTTTGCAATTTATTTGTACTTCAGGTTTCTCATAGGCAAAACCACATGGCGTTTAAACTTGTGTGTTTGATTTACTTCACATAAAATTGTGGTTTCAAGGTGCATCCATTTATCTGAAAGTGCCTCAAGTTTATCCTTCTTTATGGCAGAGTAGTTCTCTATTGTGGTTAAATACCATGTTTTGTTTATTCATCTGTTAATGGACATCTAGGCTGTTTCCCATATTTAGCTATGATAAACCGTGCTGCTACACACAAAGGTAGCATGGGTCACTGTAACATGATCACTTAAACATTTTTGGGAAGACCCCTAGAACAGGGAAGGCTGGGTAAATGGGATTTCTAGTTTTAGTTATTTGAGGAATCTCTACTGATTTCTGTAGTAACTGTAAAAATTTATATTCCCACCAACAGTATAGAAAGATTCCAGCATTTGTTATTATTTGATTTCTTGATCATATCCATTCTTTCTGGAGTAAGATGGTATCTCAATAAACACATGAACAAATAAATGTTCAACATCATTGGCCATTAGAGAAATGCAAATTAAAACAAACCAAGTAAATGTTTATTCCTTATTAATTACTCAGTCTCGGGTATTTTAAGTAACTGAAACCAGATTAAAACAGTATACAGAAAGACAAAACAACATTATAGAAACAAAGATGACCTTGTGGCTGGGGATTTAGCTCAGTGGTTTAAGTGCCTGCCTGGCAAGCGTGAGGTCATGAGTTCAATCCCTGGTACCAAAAAAACAAACAAAGAAAAAAAATAAATAAAGATGACCAAGAGATGGAGGGCAGGAAGAAAAGGATGGCAGCATAAAAAGAATAAAGATATGTTATGTCCCTGTGCCAACTCCCCACAGCAAACATAATCTTCGTGTACTCCAAGCATATACTAATCAAACTTAAAATTAAAAAATGAAAATAAAGACAAAAGACATATCTTACAGTTAAGGAAATAAAAATAACCATAAATATGAAACAGGATGCCCAACCTTACTATTAATCATGTAATGATAATAAACCCTCCACAAAATATCACTTTATGCTTATTAGCTTGTCAAGAAATAAAAAGGTGATTGATATCAAGTATGGTAAGGATCAGGGCAATAGAAATTCTGGTCTTTTCTAAGCAAGGGTGCAAACAAGCCTGACTGGAAATCAGTGTGGCATTATAGTAGAAATATACACAGAGTCCCCACAATCATGAATCTACTCCTGCATGTATGTTATTGAAGAATCGTAGAGTGTACACCAAAAAATCACAATATTTTTCAAGACTATTCCTGTGTAATAGCAGAAACAAGAAATTACTGAAGTCGTCGACCAATAGTGGAGTGGTTTCCTAAGTTGCGATAGAGTCTGAGACTAGAACACTCTTCTATAACTAACGGAATGAAATATAGCTACTTGCTTCCGCATGGATCAATCACAGATATTTTAATATAGAATGTAATTTTGCATTACAAAAATTACACTTAGAATTGGGATAAATAAAAGTGTCAAGTATCAAAATTATTATTTAGGAAATAACATCAAGGTAGGAAACCATGAAATTCAGGAGCAGAGGAAGAGGAAGTTTACAAGGGTGAGAAAGAGACAGAGAGATGAAATTCAGGATAGTAGTTATTTCTATAAGGGAGAAAGAAAAATATGATTAGGAAGGAATATCCAAGGTGCTAAAAGAGTTACAATGTCTCTAATCCTTGATGTATACATGAGTATCTGTTCTCTAACACGTATATATAATTCATATATATTAACTCTTTAGCGCATGTATTTTACTATAAAAATATATTCACCTAGCCTTAGGACTATATTGTGTTACTCCTACATCCTGCTTCTAGATAATGCAGTTTATGCATAAGCTGTAGTCATTCTGGATTTTCAACAGTGTCATGAAGAAAAATGAATGTTTGCAATATGCTCAGGAGTGACTTTTGCACTTGCTTTCTCACAGCTATATAAGATGGTGTTTTAAAAAGCTGCCTCTGAGAAAAGAAAGTCACGTTAAAGGAGATACCCAGTGAATTACTGCAATAGGATCAGAAATAGGCGGACAGACATTCCTACCCCAGGAGGATTTGGTTTCCAGTAATGGAAGTAAAGCTGCATGACTCTACAAGTCCCTCAGCAGATGCAAAATGTTAACCAAAGCACGGTGTTAGCACACTGTGTGCAGATCGTGACCTTGCTTTCCAAGAGTCTATAGGCGAGGGGCATGGACCCCTTACAGGTTTGGGAAATGCTTTCTGAAGAAGCCAAAACGTTACTGAGAGAGGACAGGGATGTTATATTGTGAACAAGACAGCATGTGCTTTCACCTCCTGGGCGAATGATGAACCTGAAGCAGAGAAGGTTAGTGTCACAAGAAAACACAATTTCTGAAGTTATTTTTACAGAGTGAGAATTGAGATCATTGGAAAAAAATAAAAATAAAAATCTAAATCTGTTGGATGCGCTTAAATAAAGGGTCTTTGCATTTCACCTGTCTACTCTAAACTCTTTTGACTGTCATGAGGTCATTTGGTGGGTCAAAAAGTTTGGCTTATGGTTAATTGAAGAAATATTAGCAAGTTATGGGACACAAAATGGGGAAAATAAAGGCTACTTCTGAGCTTCAGCATAGACCTTGAGATTCTGCTTACAAATAACACACGGATTCAAGAAAAGTCTCTGCAAAAGAGCTGTGGAGCAGGCAAAGAGAATGACTGAAGTGGAGTCAGGTTTCCAGTTTCAGTGCCGCAAATTAAACAAGGAATCTTTGTATTTATTTACAGCAATGCCTGGGGCAAGTCAGTCATTCTCCTGGAGTGAAGGTTTGGCATAAATCATGGGACTTGATAGAGATTTCAAGAATGCCACCATCTGAACACTTCGGTGTGAATTTTCCCAGGGTGGGAAGGCATAGCATGGCCAAATCACAGAGACACTTCTTATCTACTCAGATCTCTGTGTTAAGTAACGTCACAAATCCAAAATATGATAAAATAAGTTTCCTATCGGCTAGGATTTTACAATCTAGTTCAGGCACAAATACTGAGACACGAATATGAAGCAGCGTGCTCAGGGCAGGTGCTTAGGGCCTTGGTAAAGGGGCATGAAGCTGGGACACCGTCTGTTATGGTTGACACACTGTGTCCACTTGAGAAGTTTAGAAGTTTAACTAAGGGACTCAGCAGGGAGCCAGGGTCCTTACTTTGTAAACATCCTCATCCTGTGCAAAAGGAGGGCACAGAGGTTGTGTGAGTGCTACACCTGCCCTGGGGGAGTGGTAGCCTGGGTACAATATAAGGGAGGAGAAAGGGCTTGTTCTCTCCTCCTTTTGCTCTGGCTGCTTTTGCTGGCTGCTGCCTTGAAGTGCTGCCCCAGTGCCATGTGCCACCCTGCCTTGGAGCCAGCTGATTATAGACTGAAACCTCCACAAAGTGTGAGCTAAATAAACCTTTTCTGCCTTCATTTTGGGTGTTGGGTATTTTGTCTCAGCAACAAGAGAAAAGTAACCGAGATGCCTTCTTATCAGTTCCTATCAGCTCCTCCTCCTTGTGCCTCTGCTCTAAACTTCTATGTGTACGTGGAATGGTTCCCCTTTATCATAGAGTTCTATCAGGACTTCTTGCTAGGCCTTCCACAAATTAAAAACAGGATTTTAAAAGAAAAAATAAGTCAGAAAAAAATGACACATAGATAACTATATCAATTCTAAAGAATTTTCCAAAAAAAAAAAAGGTGAGGTCATAGCATAGATCAGCACACAAGAAATCAGTTATATTTCTGCACACTGACAATAAACATGTATTGTAACCACTCTGGAAAACAGTTGGGCAGTTTTTTTTTTTTCCCCGGCACCAGGGATTGAACTCATGACCTTGTGCTTGCCAGGCAGGCGCTTAGGCCGCTGAGCTAAATCCCCAGCAAGTTGGGCAGCTTCTTATAGAACTGTACATGCAGTTACCATGCAACTCAACAACTGCACTTGAGCATTCATCCACAGAAACGTGAGGATTTATATTCCTATAAAAAGTCGTACGGGAATACCCATACAGATTTTTCTGTCAGGAAAATAGCTCAAACCCAGAAAGAACTCAAATGTCTTTCAGAGGGTGGATGGCTAGGCAAACTACGGTACATCTGCAGCATTCTACAGCGTGGATAAATACCCAGAGAATTAAACGGAGAGGAAAAAGCCAGCCCCAAAGGGCCACCTGCTGTATAGTTTCATCTATACTCGATAGCATTCTCGAATTATAGAAATGGAACACAGCTTAGTGGCTGTGCTAAACTGGCAAAGAGAGTTAGGCAGTAAGAAGCAAGAACATGAAAGACAGTAAGTGTGGTTCCAAAAAGGTGACATGATAGGCCTCTGCAGTGATGGAAACATTTTGTGTCATAGTGTGGTGGTGACAATCACGTCCCCACACGTGATAAAATGGTGTAGAACTAAATAAATGCACATTCATACATCAGTGCAAGTGAAACACGCAATCTGAGTGAGATGGAGTGATTTGTGTCAGTGTGACTGTGCTGGCTGTCACATTGTACGATAATTTCACAAGATGTGTCATTGAAGGAAATGGAGTACATTGTACACAGAATAGCTGTATTTTTAATCATCTCAAAACACATGATTAAGCTTTTTTAAAAAAAGAATGAACAGTTGCTTGGAGAAGGAACATTGAAAAACTGGTAAAAAGACCATGAATAGTGAGAAAAGAAATATAAAGACATACCTCAGAGAGTTCAAGTCAGAAACTGGGCAAAAGGGTAACCCAGCTACCCCTTCCAGAATCCCCTTTTATCTGAATGTGGTTCCATGTAACGACTGATAGCCAGGTGCTGGCTTTATTATTAAGGACAGAATAGAATAACAGCTCCAATAGATATTTAATTAGGCTAAAAGGCATGTAATACATTTGAGAAATCTTTCCATCAAAACCAATTCAAATAAAACCTTAGGCTTGTGTAGGGAGTAAGTCTCGGTTGTCCAGGCAAATGGCAATAGAGACCACTTTATTCTCCTGCTACCTTGGACAAGCCAGGCACTACTCTGTAGCACTAAGTCAGTCATCCTGACTGAAGACCACATATTCCATATAATTATAAAGTAAAATTATAATCAAATATGATTTCATTATATTTATATGAATCAGTCTCTAAGATGAAAATCAGTGACATTTCAGGAACCATAATGAAAAGAGATTCTAAATCAAATGGCTTATTTTAAACAGATAAGCTCAAATGAAAATAAGTACACGTTTCATGCAAGTCTTCTATTTTAATATTCAAATGTACAATTTTCCAATGTTCTGGGATAGTTCAGAGCACATGTAAAAGGCCATGACAATGAGTATCATCACCCACGCACATTTCTATTATGAAAGGAAAGTGATGTATGTAGATTATTAATCATAACAGAATTCGAAAGGTGTTTACCATGATAGCAACACTGGCTCTGGAAAAAATAGAGAGGGAAGGAGCAGTAACCTGGGCTTAAGCAATGATATATTTTTTCTTTTATTGATTACCCTCCCACACTTTTTTTTTAGGATTTTAATGTTGAAGGAGACCAGAGAAGCCACAAAATCAATGCTCTGAATTGAAGTTTGAACAAGAAAATCATCTTTTCCACTGGTCTGGTTGGTAATAATTAACTTGGGAGCATCTTCGATTCCCTTCCATTACATAGTTCTCTTAAGGATCCAACTTATTTTGGTTTATTTATTTTTTATCTTTTTTTTAATCATTCCTGTTAAAATAACTCTTTCTTTCTTTCTTTCTTTCTTTCTTTCTTTCTTTCTTTCTTTCTTTCTTTCTTTTTCTTTTTTGCAGCACCAGGGATTGAACTCACCACCTCACACTTTCCAGGCAGGTGCTTAGGCTGCTGAGCTAAATCCCCAGCTATTTTGATTTATTTATTGGAGTCATCCTAAGCCCTCAAGATGCTTTTTCAGGAAGAGATATAAACTATTAGCACGATTTAACGCCACATGATTTACTGCAGACATGAGGCTTAACGAGAAATGCATGAAATGGTTCCCATTTTATAGACAGAGTAACTAAGGCAGGCAGGTAGAGGACAGATTTGCTTGGAGTCCTTCAGAAATTTTTGAGCAATTGGGACCCAATTACATTACCCTTGGTGGATGGTCCTTTGCTTACACCTAAGCTGTGTTTGCTGTGGAAGTGTATCCCAGGAATGAATGACCTGTACTGAAAAGGATAGTTGGTTATCGTGCTCTGGAATAGTGACCAGAGTGCTCACAAGCAAACGCTAAGAGGGGTGGCAAATGACTGTATATATGAAGCCGACTTACTGGTTGCATTTGCCCCTCTCTGCAAATTGGTATTAGCCACCAGCCAAGAGAGGAACAGGGGAGAGGGACGGGAAATTACCTTTCATAACCCAGTGTATCTTTCATAAGAGTGCAAATCAGTGAATATGGTATTTTTTTTTCCAAAGTGAAAACTCAAAGTTCTGTGCCTACATTTTATTTCAAGAGACACTTTGGTTGTGTCTAAGACCCAGAGTCAGTGTGTTTATTCAACGTCCTCTTTTGTGATTGGAATGAAGAAAAGGGGACCTAGGATATCAGAGGATCTGAATCTCCCAGCTAGAACTACCCAGCTCCTAATGTACCATGGGGCAGACTTTGAACTCTGTTACCTACTACCCTGCTCCAGTTCTAATGCTATCGTGATTTTGTCCATGTGTCTGGCTGAAGCAGATGCCTATGGCCCTGGGTTGAGGTGGGGAACGTGTGTCTTTCTTTCCTGGGAAGGTTCTGTACATCGCTATGAAGATGCAGTAGATTGTCTATGAATGGGATTCTAACCCTCTGTCTTTCTGCCTGGAGAACTCCAACGCTGACTGGAAATTTATATTTTAGAATTTCCCATCAATGTAAAAAGTCGGGTTGACCTCCAAGACCTTGACTTTGTTCTTTCTATTTTTCCTCCAACAAACGCATTTCTCTTGGAGAAAAGAAAATGACAGTAGGAAATAATGAATATTAGAAGCAGGCTATTATTTTTGACTTATGACTTCTAAAATTATATATGATAGCTCTTCAGTATGAGGAGAACAAAGAGAAAAGCAGACATCTTTGTTGTTTTATTAGTCTGCTTTAATTGTATTCTTTCATCTTGGTAATAAGCTGAATTTAAAAGCTGCTGTCTGTGGTTTGGTTTCTAAACTGAAAAAAATTTTTTCCTAACAAAATCTGAGTGTTTGAAGGAAAAACATGAGAAGTCAATATTGCATTGTTGGTGGCATCTCTGAATGGAGTGATTCAGAGGAGGGATCCAGGGACAAATTGCAGAGTATAACAGCAGTGCCTGAACTCAAGCACAGGAGAGGGCAAAGCACATCTGCTGTGATTCTGTAGATGCAAGTACTGTTGGCTTCATAAACCGATTGGCTCCTATCTACTTTAGGGTTCATGATAGGAGAGGGAAGTAATGAATATCCGGGAAGTCAAGAAAACTTCATGGAAAAGAAGGCTTTTGTGAAGGCTATACTGAAGAGGAAATTAGAGATAGGTAGTACCAAATATCTAGGTACTAGGGAAAAGAAATTGTCTATAGGAGACTCAAAAAAAGGAGGGATCATACAAAGTAATAAGCGCCTTATCTTATGGTGAGAGGTCTGAGACATTTGTAAGAAACTGTGAGAATCAAAAGTAAAATAATTTTCATTGAGCCAAAATGTCTAGTGATTGTGTAAGCCATAGGTCTTGTAGGACATTTAGAAAAAAATGTAGAGAAATCCTTCAGGCAGATATTCCATTTCCGCAAACTTTTAGGATGTTGCTTAGAACTTTAGGGAGGTTGGGGTTGCCTAGGAACCTGTGAACTACACCTTCAGCAGCTTTGATTTGGACTGACTTGATTAGCATTTTCAATTGTAAAAAAATTATCATTTTGACATAATATGGATCAGAATTTCCCACCATTCTCCCATGCATGCTACTTAGAAAGCATCTTCTGAATTAAAATTCAGGAGGAAGAGTATATGTATGTGATCACAAGGCAACCTTCGTGTACTTTTAAAAAAAAAATCTATGTTGGTACAGGGTTGGAAGCAAAAAGACATTCGGAAATTGCTGCCTCCTTTCTTTATTCCCCGGAGGGTTACTATTCCGTGCCACCCTACAATCTGTTCTGCAGGGAAGAACTTACTGGAGCGCTCCTATCCATGGATCCAGTGGAGGCTGGAAGTTTCCTCCTGCAGCCTCATCCAGGAACAGCTGCTACCTGGAGTCACCATCTTTGTGTATGAAAAGAACCTTCTTTCTAGGAACACAAAACCCCTTCACATTTATCTTCACCTCTCTTAACTCTCTTTCTTTAAATCAGAAGATAAACATTCTTGCCTTTACCAAGTAGGTATGTGATCTTGGGAAGATTATGTATCTTGGTATTTGTACCTGTAAAATAAAGGTTCTGAAGATAAACACTGTAGCCCAGTGATTCTCAAACTTGAGAATGCACTGAATGATCATGAGGTTTTGATCACAGATTACTGAGTCTCATGTAAAAATTCTTGACTCTGAAGGTCAGGGTGGGGCCTCTGATTCCTTTGCTGTTGAGCTCCTGGATGGTGCTGAGGGTCCATAGACCAGACTAGTTAGTGGTCTCTAGCACTTCTGCGAACTGTGAACTCTTACGCACTTTCCCACTGAAATCTTTCTTGCTCCTGAGCTGATGATTCACTGCTAGGCTCTTCCTGGTTTGCGACAGAAGTCCCCCAAGTTTTCAATGCTTTACTCTGCATAAAGGTGTTTTCTAAGAAAGATCACTGTATGTATCATGAATGGTTGTTTTCAATTTCAAATGTGTTGGGAGCACGAGTGAATTGTTTTGCTATGCTACCCACACAGAATAAACACAAACTTGGAAAGTTCTACACACTCAATGAACCAGCCAACATGCAGATAGATCTGACAGATGAAGGACCTGTTATGTGACATTTCTGCCCAGGGAAAGCAATCTTTCATAATGCAAGGGTTGTAGTCAGGGGTTGCAAGGAAAACAGCACTATACAAGACACATAATTTATAGTAGTATTTTATGATGGTCAGTCAAGGAGTTAAATGCAAAGAAAGTGCAGGTAACCTGTCCACAGCACTGAAGATCTAGAAAATCCAGCAGAGGGCCTGGATCCCATGGCAACATCCTGCATCAGTTCAGCTGAAAACCCAGAGCCTGTGACAATGACCCATGCAAGTCTATCCCACAGATCTGTGCTGGGAAGGCCCAGAGGTCAGTTGTGGAAGCTAGAAAGTCTATGCCAGCAGGGTAAAGAATCTGTGCCAGCAGGCCAAGCTTACTGTACTGGACCCAAGAAGCAACACTCAAAATAAGGATCAGGACTCCTCCGAAAAGTACCACACCCATCCTCAGCCACAGTGAGGTCCTGAGGTCCTCCCACAATGAGAGCAGCCGAATACATATCAGGAAGCCAGTGTGGCAAGCTTCTCCTGGAGATTAAACAGCACACACCTTCTCCTCCGGAGCCAGGAAGCGATGCTCAAAGTAAGGACCAAAGCTCCCCC
>RJWT010016315.1:0-19925 GCA_004365215.1 Cuniculus paca | reverse complement strand
CCCAACTCTAATACTGTGATTTCTTTTCTAGCACTGGTTATTTTTATATCTCCTTTGTATTTATAATTTTGTAATCTTTTTCTTATAGTGGATACCCAAATTGTAGGAAAAATGTAAATGCAGGCAAAGTTTAACACAAAATGCATCTTTCTGATGAAGGAACTGGGTGATATGAAGGGGTACCCAGCTTTTAAAGGTTGCCTTGGGACAGATTCTGGACTTAGAACCTTTGGTATAAAACTTCCCTTAAGTTTACCCGTGCAGGTAGCCCAGTAGTATGACGTCGGTATTTTTCCTAATAGAGCCTTTAATCCTGATTCGTTTGGCCTGTCAAGGGATTCTGTGAGCTTTCTAATATTCTTTAATAGATTATGATCTCCTTAATGCTTAAATAAGGTGAAGTAGATGGTATTTTCTATGAAGAATTTACAGTGATATGGAATTCAATAACCAGAGTTGCTGCAAATAACAGGTCATCAAGAATATGGATATCTAAGTCTGGAGCTCTAGAAGTAGTGAAACAATTAATTATAACCTATGATTGCCTAAATGATATAATCATCAAAGAGAAAAATTTAGAGGACTAAATGACCCTTATGGTAGTCTACTTTCCATTACTATGACAACATACCAGAGATAATCAGCCTATAAAGATGAAAAGTTTATTTTCGCTCAGTTTTGGGGGTTTAAGTCCATGACCAACTGAACCTGCTGCATTGGGCCTGTAGCAAGGTAGCACATTATGGCAAGGGATATTTTGTGATGCGAACTTTTTAGTCTCATTGCTGGATTATAAAAAAAGAAGATGAGAATAGGGTCCAACTATTGCCTAAAGATCTCCCACTAGATCTTCCTTCTTATACTTTCTGCCACTTCCCAAAAGAGACAAGATGGATACCAAGGCTTTAGGGACTTTGGAAGACACTTATCCAAACTGTAACTCCTAGTATTCAATAGTATGAAGGTCATATGGAGAAGTTGTCTAGCTGTGCTGCAGAACTTATTGAAAGAATAACTTTAGAGTCTAAATTCCCAATTGAGTCATGGATAGAGATGAACCTACTGTTTATGAGTGTGCTGATGGAATGTATTTACTCTTACAACTGTAGGGCTAGAACAACTTAAAATCACAACACAGTTTTGGTTGGTATATTATAATCAAGTTCACAACTTTATCACGTCTTTCTTTTATCAGAGTTGTACCACTGAAAGGAAATAAAGGACTCTGAGAATTGGAATGGGACTGTGTGAGAGGTCTAGATGGTTCACAGTACCTTCTAATCCCTAACCTCTTGATCCTCCTTTGCTAGTAGAATATTCCTTCATCTCCTAGGTAAGGATCTTTTCCTCCTTTCCTTGAAGACACTGTCATGTGTTGCCCATTCTCCTTGAGCTTTTCTCTCTTTATTCTTATTTCTCACAGCTTCTGACTAGACTTACACCTAGTATTCATTGTGGGACCAAAATTTCATTTCCAAACTTAGAAGAAAGTGTCCACACAAAAAAATTATAATATTTTCTGTAATATATGTGAATGTATGTGAAAGATTCTGGAAATGCTAGAAAAAATATTGAACTTATAGCATTGAAACATTTGACCATATTCATAAAATTTAATGAACTGCCAGGCATGGTGTCACATGCCTGTACTCTGGAGGCTGAGGCAGGAGGATTACTATGAGTTTGAGGCAAGTCTGGGTTACAAAGTGAGTTCAAGGCTGGTCTGAGATGCATAGTAAAACTGTGTCTCAAAACAAAACAAAACAAAACAAAGCAACACCAAATATTTAATGAATTATTTTTGAGCACCTGAGAATAGTTCTAATTACTAGCTTAGCTAGTTGGAGAAAACTTGCGACTCTGTAACCCATAATAAATGAATTTGATAGGACATAAATTCCTTGATAAGTTTGTGAAAGAAATAGAACTGTTAGAGAGAATTTTAATGTGCAACTCATTCACTTTCTTTGTGCCTTAAGAAAGCCTAGAAGATATATCAGTTAAGATATTGAAAAACTATATTGGAAAATGCATTATATCACTTGCAAAAATTATCAGTGATGGAAATAAGACATTTTAAAAATAGTTCTCTATTGCTCTGAAATAAATGGCAATGCAATGTCATAGAAAACTCACTGAAATGGATTCTATGATCAGGAGAAATGACAGATTCCAGACTGGCTCAAATGGTCATAGTTTCCACTTTTGGCAGCATAACTGAGGTATCATGATAGTGTGAAATACATATTTTTATCTTTTTCTCAGTTCCTATAACAAAATTCCTAAAATTCTTGTAATTTCCTGAACAGTTGCTAAGTAAATTTACTTCTACCATTTCATCTTTGGCTTCAATTACTGACATAGAACTCCTAATCCATTAGAATTTCCTGGTGATATGAGCATCTTTTATTTTTAATGAAGTGACTCTTGGTGAGTTTCTGAATAGGACTTGTCACTAGAAAGAATAAGTTATGATTAGAAACTTGAAAGTTATGATTAGACTTGAAGTTTCTTTCATTCTAAGGGATAGGGAAAGGGTCTGGATGTTGAGTTAACAATTGGTCATGCCTGTGTGATGAAGCCTTCACAAAATTCTTGAACTATGACTGTGAGAGAGCTTTTGGATTGGTGAACATCTAGATTTTGGGAGGATGTTAGATCCTAGCTCCACAGGGACAGAAGTTCCTGTGCTTGAGACCCGTCTGAACCTTGCCATTGTATCTCCTGATCTGGCTTTTCATCCTCATGAATTGGCTAACCTTTGAAATAGTTTTTGTAATAAGTAGGCAACAGAAAGTAAAATACTGTACCATCCCTGATAAAGGCAAGGCATTTAGCACCATGTCTCTGAAACATCTCTTTTGCAATACCAAGACTGTTGCCAAGTCAAGGAGACACTGTAGATAGGGACAGGAATGTCTAGATAAATGTTATCTGAGGGATTCTTGGAACTACGCAAAGTAGTATAAGTTACAGAAACTGTTTTCCTCCCATATGATAAATCAACTGTTCTTTGGTCGTACGTTGAAACAAAGCAAACTAATGATGTCACTGCTTGTTTTATAGGTCTTTCTGGCAATTAACTAGTTCAATCTATCCTCACAGGACATTCTGAGTGTCTTATAGTGAATTTCCTGTTCAATCTATTGCCAATGGACTTGATCCTTTTCTGCTAGTAATTCTCAGTTGACTCTATCCTTTCTTGTTGATACTCGAAAGTCTTCTCCAGATACTTTCTTCAATCTCTCAGCAACATGTTCCACTGACTTATCACACCTAGACTGTGGAGGAGGCAGTGTTTTCCTGGTGCTATGAGGCACTCCAGGAAATTCAACTTGAGAAGGGGGATGTAGAAAACATCAACTTGTAGTCATATCAGACAGAATTGGTGAGTAACTTGGGAACTGACTAGTTAGATCAGATTCTGAAGATGGGGCAGTGTTGTGGCTCTCTGACCTTAACTTGTGGAGTCTATATTAACTCCAGTTGATGAATTATAGGTTATTCTGTTGGTGTCTGCTGAAGAATTTCATAGTATGTGTAGGGAAAATCTCATATCTCTTGTTCAAAAGAGATCTATATGGAGTGTGAAAGTAGAAAAAAGAAGTATGATTTTTCTTATCTCTTGAAGTTCATAAATAGAACTATGTCATCTATAAATATATTCAGGAGTAATGTTAATGATGAGATGCTGGGCTTGAAATAAATAAGCCTACTCAAGTTTCTTGTGAAATATAAAATCCAGACAAACTAACCACCAATCAAACAAACCAAGAACAAGGACTGAGGCTGATTGAAGTGACTGTCTTAGGCTACCATGATGGAGAATTTTGAGAATTTTTCAGCTGTAAGAACTAACAGAAGTTAACAGAAGTGAGAACTCAGGAGAAAAGATGAAAGCATAGTACAAAGGGAAAGTGTTGGAATAATCTTCCACCTAATCTGCCCTAAACTTGCACCCATTTAATAGACTGATTTGTCCAGTGTCTTGAATACTGACTTTAAGCCAATACTAGTCAATAGAAACCTCATTTAACTTAGTTATGTGGCCATTCAGAAGGTATCTTGGTCTTAAAAATGTGACATGATTTCATCAACTTATTCCAATAGTGGCTAATTTTCATTTGTTGTTCCAGATGTTATCTTTTCATTGGAACACATTAACAGTCTGGCTTCTTACTATACAGCTCTTGTTGTTAATACAGTCTAACATCGAGAGAACAATAGAAGCAGTTTTCTTTTGCCATATAGGGAGAAAAATAAATGTTTTCTTCTCAGGGTCATGTTAACCCTGCAGGTTCGTGAAGTCTTCAGGTAACTTGATTTACTTGCTATTCTACAGGGCATCATTTACAGTCTTGTGCTGTGAGGACTACAGAATCAGGGAATAATAGGTATTCTAGTGCTTTAATATTCAGTACCACAGGTATAATTTGCATGAAAATATGAAGGCATCCAGCTTCATTTACCTTTTAATGGATCTACTATTAGAATATTTCCAAATTATTCCATTCAAATTCAAGATAAATTGTGTGCTTTATGCATCACACTACTAATAATGAGGTAGATGTTTGGTGGGCTTGTGGACACTAGAGAAATACATAGCATTTTGGAGTAAAGCTCTGAATAATTTACTGGATTAGTGAAAAGACTGCTAGATTTGAGAGGGCCCCATATCAAAGGAAGGATATCCTTGTGAACCAAGCTACAGTGTAATTTATTCTACCACTCGATTCTTATGATCTAGTGGATACATTGGTGTCAACTATATGCAGCATGTTGGATTGCTTGTAGAAAGCACTGTTAGATGATTCATAGCAGAAATTCCTAGAATTGTGGAGCAAATTCAAAGTCATTCTTTCTTTGAATTTAAATGGGTGACCATTGGCCATGCCTGAGCTATTATGAATTTGGATAAATTGTTGAGCCAATAAAAAAAGAAAGTTTGGCATACCCTTCAGTACTTTATTATCAAGTAAAAGTGACATGTATATAGGGTAAATAATCACCCAAACTAAGATACTTTTTGAAAAGAAAAGCAACACTATTAAAAATTACACTGAGACAATGAATTGATTAGTATTTCAAGGTGGCATAAATCCCATTAGGAAGTAATGACAGTTTCAGTAGGCATCCCTCCCATGTGGCTGCCACTCCCACATCATCCTTTATCAGTGACTTTTGTTCCCTGTAACCTTGACTAAAGAAGACAAAAGTTATAAGTAGACTTGTTAATCAAACTCAGAGTGTACTGATGCTGTGTAGCCACAATCTAGAAAGGGTAATCATCCCAGTGTGGATCAGTTTGGGTATTATGTCTCATGTCCATTTTGTCTAGAAGGACAGATGCTTAAAATATATGTTTATGATGATTCATGGAAAAGTGCTAATGATTTGGAAGAATAATCCAGAGATATTTAGTTAACAGAAAAAAGGGTTCATGAAGAGAATCTCTGAGAGAGAGAAGTATGCAGATGATTCTTTTCAGCATATATAGTGTGAGAATATTTAAATATCTAGCAGACACTACCACAGAGGAGGACGGTCTTGATAATTAGATATGCATGATGACTACTTTGTTTCCAATTGTTTTCCAACCACATCAGTACTTGTTCAATGAACTATTAAATAAAGTAGTCATGGTGACAGACCAGAGAGGCATTCCCCAAGGTCTATTTAAATAACAGCACTGTTGAGTGCTCAATTTTCTAGTGGCAGAGAACAATCATGTTCATGGGGGCTGATTGCTAAGTGTTTAGAAGTTTTGTGTCAACTAATTTACCTCTGTTTCTCTCAATGGTTCCCTTGCTATTTTCCCTGTTTAATTTCACCACTACTAATCATGGTGGGGGACTCCTCTGTTTCATTCATTTGTTGCAGACAGTTAGGATGAATTCAATAGGCTTTAGCTGCATATAGCAACCAGTGACTTACAAGGGGCATTCCTCTTCAGGGAACTAGAAACTATATCTTCATTTTTTCAAAAAGAGTAGGTGCACTATGTTAGATAACATTTCTTCTATATTTCTTGCTGAATAGTTGTTTAACTATGGGAAAATGGAGAAAATTGATGTGAGATGTAATAGTGAACATTTTTTGTATTGTTTATGGACTTCCTAGCACCTGAATATCCCTCCTCAAATTTCTCATGTTATTTTAACATAGAACAGAAATACTTTCCATTAAAACTAGAATGCAGGCTGAGGAGAAGTCGCTTGGAACTCACTTCTGAAAAGAATGACATGAAGAGATCCCATCATAGAAAAATAACTCCTATGAGGTTGATGGAGAGGCAACATGCTATCTGAACTCACAGACAGCTCCAAAATGTGAATTTTAATATTCTTTTTTGGTCGATATAGAATAGGGTGTACTCTGCTGTTTATAGCTAAAGATATGTTCCTGATACATGAATATTTGAGATAATCAAATATTCAGTACCTCAAAGGGAGGAATGGGCATTCGTCTCAACAGCCATAATACAAGTGATTTTTTTAAAAGCAATCTACTCAGGATTTAAAAGATTGAACAATTTCATCAATCCCAAATAATAGAGTTAGAATTCCTTCTCCAGCACAGGTATGCCAAATTTCCCCAGTTTAAGATAATCTCATATACAAAACGGAAATTTAATTAAACAGCTATACCAAAAGAATACCTTTTAGCCGGTCATGGTGTTGCATGTCTGTAACCCCAAGACTCTGGGAGGCTGAGGTGGCATTGCTACTTTCAACCTAGTTTGGACAACATAAAGAGATGTCTCAAAATTAAAAAATAAATAAGAGGAATGGACTGAGAATGAAGCTCAGTACAAAGGCCATGGGTTCAATTCCCAAGATTAACTCTCTCTGAAAAGACTGGTTTTCAATTTACCAAAGAAGTCACCATATACAAGGATTTACTGTATGTTTTAAATAACTAGCCAACGTCCTAGGTATTTCCTTCATTAAAATCTATTTACAAATTGTAGCTTTATATATCTTTTTGACCATACCTATAATATAAATACCGATTTGCCTTTATTTAAATTTGAGGATTTAAACAATTGCCTAGGAGGTTGTGAAATTACTGGCCCCTAAAGGATTAGAAAGTATTTCAACCAGAACTTTCAGGACTGGAATGCTCTTTTAAAAATATCAACATTATGATGAATGTATGCTATTGAGAAATAAGGTTATTACCTAGGGTACTTAATGAAGATGTTATATGTATTTCCACCCTACAAAATAGCATGCTCTTCAGTTCTTAAATTTTTTTTTAGAATAGATACCTATTGATTTTTCAGAGTCATTATAATCTATTGTGTAGTTATTTTTTCAGTTGTAAATTTAAAAATATTTTTAGGACATAAATATACTATACGGATTAATTTTACAGCAATAATTGTTCAATGGGTATGACTGCAGTGGATGTGTGTGGGGTGGCTGTGTACAATACTGTACTGAACTTGTAAATACTCCTTAATCCTTTCTGGGTTCACAAGTTCACAGCTGATGTGGAACACCTATTAGACATTTAAGAGCAACATAAAAAGACTATCTCTGGAAGGTTGTGTTTATGCCTGGAATAGATCTCCTCCTTCTGAGCAAGCTGAAAGCCCATTAAAAGGATTTGATCTCAGCTTTTGTGAGTTGTTTTCTTTTCCATTAGAGAGCTAGTCTTACAGATGTAACATGGGTAGTTGTTGCCTTAATTGTGGGGAGTATGGCTTTATAATAAATACAAAACAAAAGTTGGACATGTGACATGACACAGGTGCAGAAATTTCACAATGAAAAAAGAAAAGATGTAGCTCATGCTGCTATTCTGGATAGCTGAAAAATATGTCTCAATTACTCTTTCAACACTACCCAGAAAGGGCTAAAATTTAGATTGTGTAATAAGCTCTGCTATTTCAATGCTGTCTTTCAGGCAAAGCATCATTTCAAGTCACAGCCCAGGAATATTTTTTTTTTCGTAAGTGGGATTGTATGAGGTATTGGATCAGATAGTTTTGGCTGTACTTTATTGAGATTTGCCATATGTGAACAGCAATAGCAAATGACTTTTTCACTATGTTTAATTATTAATATTCTTAATACTACTCAAACTGTCAAAATAATAACCCTAAAAATTTTTCTCTCAATTAACAATTTCTTAAATAGATTTCATTAACTAATTGGCTGAAAGTAAGCAAGGGTTCATGGAAAATGTTTTGAGGAAAAGTTAAAGCACAAATACTGGGTTTCATTTGTGAGAAATTGGAATTAAGGTTGTGAAATGTATTTAGTCTGAGTTCGATGATAGCTAAAGCTGAATGTGGAGATTAGTGGTTTTACCTTTATGCTATTTGATTAAAGAACAAATATCCCAATGTGAAATTTTGCACACTTTCATCAATAGTCTATAGATGTGGCTATATAACTGCTATATTTCTAATATAGTCTATAGATGTGACTATGCAACTACTATTCAAATAACCTAGTTAAATTTACATCATTTTTATCTTTTAGATGTTCAATAAAGTATTTCAAATTATTTGCTTCTTGACATTTTCATGACTAAAATATCTTGGTGGTTTCTAATAGAACAATTCACCTGTATCTCTGCATTAAGTTCTATTCACAGATTACTGGGATCATTTCCGCATGAACTTCTGCATGCAAGGGAAGGGCTTCAAAATGGGTCATGTTGTGGTACATAAGGCTGCAAGCTAAATTGCCTGTCAGGCCTCTTGATTGTGACATGTTTCGGTTCCTGTCATGTATCTTTCACTAATCATCTCCCTGTCCACCCTTGTTTCCAAAGAATTATTTACTAAATTCAACCAATTTTACAGTTATCTTTCCTGTACAGCTTTTTCTTCTCATATACTCATTCATGGCAAGGCAAGAGATTAGGACACAACAGGCCAGCTGAAAAATAAGACGTAATCTGTCAATTACAAAGATGCTGACTGGAAACTAAATAGCAGGATATGAGCTGTCAATCACAGCCAAGATTTGTGAGCAGAATCATTTCTGATGGACCGGGTCCGAGATGGTATAAAATATGGTGACCACTGACTTTGTGGCCACTGCAATCTTCCTGTTGTGTTGTCTTGTTTCTGCAGTGGCCTGTCCTGCATGCAAGACACATTTTCATTTTTCTTGACTCTTTTCATTTCTCTCTTCTTCATTTTTTTCTTTTTCTTCTCTTGCTTTCCATAAAAGTTACATTTTAGCTGTTCATCAATTGTCCCATCTAGTTCTTTGAGCAGATTAAAGAGAGCCTAGAATTATCAGACCTTGTGCCATCCGGCAACAATTAATTCTCACTGATTTCTTGGCTTACACTCTTGACCCTTTCAAATAAGGTACTTAAAGAATGAAATGAATTACCATTATCTAATCTATAAGTTTCAGACTTAGAAAACAAAATTCTACATGAGATGGTCTGTTAATCATTTTAGCCTTTCTGTCTGTTTTTCGTATGGACATCAAAAGTTTCGTTGCTTTAAATGTTTCTTTTGTTTACCTTACCAGTTACTATCCATTCCTTCAAGATACAGGTTTGGCAAAGTATCTTTCAGCATACCCCTTCTGCCGTCTCAGACTTGCTTATTTAATCCTTTGGGCACCCATAGAATACTGAACACAGCCTTGTTGTATTAGATTAATATTATGTACTTAAATACTACATTCATCTGTATCTGATTCCTATCTTTGTTTCTAAACTATGTTTGACTCATGATAGGTGCTCAACAAATGTTTACTAAAGTGAATTAAACTGAATTTATTTCTTACCTGACTGTGGTAAATTCAGCTGGCTCTATTTTCACACTATCATTTCCTGGTCATTGGCTTATTTGTGGTGACTTTACCACAATATATTTCCAACTATCTGCTTATCTTTTTCTCTATGTAATAACTAATATAATTTTGCATTCATAGAGGCGAATGAAAAATTTTGGTAGTTTTGATTTTGGAGTAGTTTCTTTAATGGCAAGTAGAAAACAGAAATCCCTTAAACAAGGCTACCTTTTTTTGGTCATAGTCCTGTCCTGTTAGCATCTTCACAGGCAACCTTAGGCAGTCTACCTAGGAAGAATTTTACAGGGAAGATTTTGGAAATAGGGAGCTTCTGTTCTTGACTGGAAGTAATTTTGTATTGACTTCTTCTCTTGTAAAAATAAAGACCTAATTATCGACATCAAAATTCACTTTTTAGATATTTAGTCAAACTGGGTTTTCAGTAAAATCATAACTGAAAGAGTATTGCTGATTCTGAAATAGTCATTACATATGCCAAGTTCATTGTCAACCATACTTAGGACTTTCTCTCAATCTGTAATTTAATAGCTATGTTTTTGCAAAAAATGCATAATAATCTCAAGGTTTGAAATTTTAATTTTGTGAAGTTTTTTTCTTTCAGTCACTTTCATTTGTACTAATTTGCCTAAATGGTATTAAGCTCTCAAATAATTTGACCCAAGAAATGAGTGATTAGTTTAACAGTTCTCTAAAGTGAGCTGATGAATTTTTATGCATGTGGTGATTTGTAAATTTAAGCAATCTATAACTGAATGACTCTTTCAATTCTTCAAGTAATTAATAAAATAAAGTTGCAATGTCCCACAGCCAAAATGTAACATTCTAGGAATGTGGTAATGATGTAAGTTTACATAACCAATCCCAAGTAAACTGGAGAGTGACTTCTCTGAGAACACAGTTTACCTCACTAGATACAGATGCACAGATTTTCAAGTCACTATAGAATATACTGACTTCTAGAATCAAGACACTGCAAATGATTTTTCTTCTGAATTCAATTTGTCTTTGCCTTTCAAAAGCTTTATTTCCTCCCTGAAGTAAACTCCCCTAGTAGAAATACTTCTCTGTGTAATTTTGATTTGTAAGCAGGTACATTTAAAATAAGTAAGATTCCTCTGAGTCAGAAGAATTTTCTTAATCCCTAAGAATTCCAAAATTGACATTTAATTCAGCAGGAGGGAGAGGAAGTTTGTACATACTTTTCTTTCCTTCTGTTACAGTTAGAAACATACCCTTGTGCCTGTGTAAGGCCTACCCTCTAATTTTAGCTTGGATACTCATCAACTTTCCTCCCACGAGTATACCTTTCTTTCCTGAACACTTTCTCTTGAACTTTTCCAAGCAGCCTTCAAACACATGCTTTCATATCTCATCTTAAATAACAAATTAAAGTGAGAAACAAAATAGAATTTTTGACTACCTCTATCTTTTTACCTATCTGTTGCCTTTTATAGCAAATTTCTTCAAAATAGTAATGCCTATCTGCATCTCTTCTATTCCCTTGTCAATTCTCATGCCGACTTCTGGCAACTTAATTTCTTTGTGGATTTTAGATAAATCTCCCTGTATCATGCCCTTTGACTTTGTAGTCACCATCCTCTCTGATTCTAACATGGATTTAGACTTATTTTTGTCAATAGGTAGTAGGAGGAATGATGGTGTGCCAATTTTCAGTCAAGACTTCAGGAGATCCTGGGTCCTTTTCTTTCTTTCTTGGAAACTTGCCGCCATTCTGAGACTAAAGTCAGGGCTATCCTTTGGAGGTACTATTGTCATTGTTGCAACTGAGGGCATTCTAGAATAGTTAACCCCTAGGTTAATTTCTGGGTGACTATGGGCACATGAACTAGCCAGGCTGAGATTAGCTGAGCCTGGCCCAAACTAGCTGAGCCACCCAGTTGGCCTATAGAGTTATGAGACACCGTAATGATTTTAAGCCATTTAATTTTGAAGTGATTTGTTATATAAGAATTGCTAGCTAACGTACTCAGCTAATAGGCCTTTCGTTGCTACCAAATAGCTGAAATATCCTTATCAAAGTCACTAGGACCCCTTAGTTCACTGTATTAAGGAGATAATATTCCGCCCTCATGATACTTGTATTCTTTCTCCATCTCGCTTCTTTTCCTTCTCTGCCAGATTCTTAATGTTGGCAGCCACAGCAGTCTGTAGTATAGACTCTTTTTCATTTTGTACAATTTTTCTTTAATAATATCACTCAATTTCATGCATGTATGTATAATGTGTATACAGCAACTTCTAAATACAAATCCCATGACTTTCTGTATCTTTTTTCTCAATTCCAGAATCATACTCTGAAGTCTGTTTGGCATCTTCACACCGGTATGTAACAAACCTAACATGGTGAATGCTAGCTCTGGTTTTCTGTCTTCTGAATCTTTTTCAGTTTTTTCCTGGGTTTAATATTTATCATTCTCCTAGTCAAAACCTCAATTTACAAATACCTTGCTATTTCTACTCTTAAAATGTGTTGCAATTGAGATCACATTTCACTATCTCTTACAACTCCGACTCACCATCATCTCTGCTTTGTACAACTTCAGTTACAGTTCCTCTTAACTGATTTTCCTGTTTTCATTCTTTTCTAACTATGGTCAGTTCTCTTCACAATAACCACAAAAGTTTTTCAGAGGTTAACTGTTATCACAGTGCCTTGGTCATACTTCTCCAATGGCTTCTCATGGCAATTCAAAGAAAATTGAAACCTCTTATTCTCTAACACTCTATCTGATCTGCCTACAGCTTTCTTTTGGGGCCTTATCTCTGCCTAGTCTCATTCTTTTTCATTGTGTAACAGTGTCTTAGTTGCTTTTCTCTTTGCTGAGACAAAATACCCATGACATGGAGGAAAGTTCAAGGAGGAAAGGCTTATTTTGGCTCATAGTTTGTAGAGGTTTCAGTCCAGTCAGCTGTGCCAAGTCAGGATAGCATGGCAGAGAGGCACCTCCGAGGAGAAACAGTTTATGGCAAAGCAGGGCAAGCAGAAGGCAGCAAAGCAGCAAAGTAGCCTTTTTCTGACCCTTTATAGTCTATCCAGGCTTTTGAGTAGTGCCACCCACAACCAATGCTAGGTACCCTTTATCCCAGCATCACATACGCAATCCCAGCATCACACACTAATCCAGCCACCTTTGAAACTCCTGCCTGTACCACGTGAGGCGTTGGAGGGACATCTGGCTATAAGCCATAACAGTCAGCCACTGTGGTTTTCCTTAGGCTCCTCAAGCACTCCAGCATCATCTCATCATCTCTGTCTAGATTCTTTGTACTTGTTCCTATTCCCCGTGGCTTTTGTTTTGTTTTTGTTTTTTTACTAAATTTTTTGTGGCTGGTATCTTTTCATCCTTTCAGCCCCTGCCAAAAGTGATTATACTTTTGCAGAGGTCTTTGGGGGTTGTCCTGGTAAAATAGTTTTCTTCTAGAGTCAGAATACTGATTTAAAACATACAAAATTTAATGGTGTCCATAAGTATGCTATACTCTCAGGTTAACATATCTGTGATATATGAAGGAAATACAAACACAATCAATAGTTTTATGTAGAAATAAAAATTTATATTTTTAAATGAAAATGTACCATTCATAAAACTAATACAGATGCATCCCTTAAGATTTAACTTATTCATTACCTTTCTGGGCAAGCATTCCTCGTCGTATATGAAATGGTAGTCACATCTTCCCATTTAATATCCGTTGTCTGAGTGCAATGACTACATTCAAATTTTAATTACTATGTGACAAACTGTTTCTCCATTAATCTTGATATCCTTTTAAAAGATCTCACATCTCCTTCATCCTTCTACTGGAACACAGACCCTGATTTTGGCATCTTTATTCGGTGTGTGAAGTAGAGTAATCTTAAGAAATGTCTATTGAATTGACTAGAATAAATAGATATTGGGTTGAATTCTATTGCTTTGTCTGAATATCTAAGCTTATCTTTGAAACATAAAACTTGGGAGGGCAGAAGCCTTGTGCGATGCTTCTTGTACTTTTTCTTTTTTAACTTTTAATACACTATGAGTATATATCAGTAGTGCACTTTTCACTGGATTTGTGTTTCACCTAGACTAGTGGCAGTGAATCTATGGCACATTCTATTTGTTTTTCTTTTAAGACAAAAGATGTTAATGTATGAGTTGTTATTTCTAATCTAAAGCCTCAGTATTCAGGTTTGTATTATTATTATTTGTAGTATTAGCATTTTGTGAAAAATAGGTTTTTTTGGGGTTACAGTTTGAGCACTTGCCTTTAATGAGTTCACCATCCCTGATGGGCTTTTATCTCCTACCATCAGGATTAGTTTCTATGTACCACCTACATTAAATTCTCCAAGATGACAATGTTTTCACAATTCAGAAATCTCATTGTTTTCTTCTCAGTTTAGGTATTTGGCACATTTTTTTCTGTTCTCCTCAGAATGTCAGGTTCTCTTTTTTTCAATTTTAATGTTTTTATTGGCTTTATTCACTTTATAATCTGTTAGAAAAGTGCATAGTTTGAACAAAGAAAGTTTTCTGTTGGTAAGGTTTAGATCTGAGGTATCCCCCAAAAGCCTCACATATTTAGATGGTGATAATATCATGGGGGCAATGTACGCATCAATGGATGATTCCACAGGTGAATCCATAGCTGAATGTGCTATTAGGTATTGAATCTGGTCAGAAATGGGTCACAGAAGGCATGACCTGGAAGGGTACATGTCCTTCGTTGGCTCCTCCATTTTCTCTGGACACCATGATATGATCTATTTTCTTCTAGGTTTTTTCACTAGGCCCTTTGGTGCCTTAGAGTCAACCAACCATGTATGAACTGAGACCTCAGAAACTGTGAGCCAAAATAAATTTCTCTTCCTTTAATTAAATTTCAGGTATCAGATATTGTATTCCAGTGAGGAGAAAATGGCTAAAACAGATTTGGTACCAAGGAAATGGAATCATTGCTGTAATTAAGTGTGATTACTTGTGGTTCAAAGTCCTTCGAATTGATTTGCAAAAAGAGTTTGGAAAGGTTGGGAGATATGAGCTAAAGAAGTCTGAGATTGTTATAATCCAAGCTTGTTCAGAGAAAAAGATTGAAACTCAGAAGACTAGATTACTGATAGAAATGCAGATGGTAAAACTAAGGCTCCTCAGGTTGCAGTTGGGAACAAGGGACTGTCTTGCCAACTGGATTTGAGACTATATGTGTTACACACTGGCAGAAAATTTGTCTAAATTCTGCTGAGACTGCACAAGACTGATATTGAGGACTGTTCACTGATTTACCTGGCAATGGAAACTTCAAGGCGGCCCAGTGGTCAGGTTACAGCTTGAATACTGCATATTGCTTTTAGTGAGGTTTATATTGAGAAACAAGAACAAAAAGGCCATTTAAAAATTTTTAGTTATGCCAGAAAGGAAGAATTTACAAAGTAGAAGAGGAGAAACTGATTGCTATTATGGCTTGTGTCTAGATATTCCCCCAAAACCTTGCATGATCATAGGTGGGGATTTTTCAGAGGTGACTGGATTTAGAATATGTGATGTTGGGATTAAGGGTGTGTGATAACTAAATTAGTCCACTGATTGATGCACCACTTGCCCTAGATTGAATATAAAAGGGACAGAAAGAAGTTGCTATTGTCATTTGTGGCTTGTTTGCCTTGCTTAGCTTCTGCGTACACTACTTTGCCATTCATGGCTTCTCCTCTGCTGTGCACCTCTGCCATGCTGCCCTGTTTGGAGCCAGTCAATTATGAACTGAAATCTCTATAAACTATGAGCTAAATAAATCTCTTCTCCTTTAACTTTGAGTGTCAGGTATTTTGTCTCAACAACAAACGTAACTAAGACAGTTGCCAAAATGACTAGAATTAAAGAGAACCCAAGTACTTTATATTAGGATTATAAGAAAGATACCTGGAGGGAATCTCAAGAATCATCAAGATTCTACCTTTTTTTAGTCTCAGAAGTATAAAACTGTAAAGGTAAACTCCCTTTAAGGACTTTGCTTTGAGAAAAGAGGCTAAAAGCACTCTTCAGGAAAAGGGATGCTTTGGGACTTGGTTCTCTGGGATTTGGTTCACAATGATTAGTCAACCAGGTATTCAGAGGCTTCTGCAGCCATGATCCAAGGGGGCCTGGATACCACCTGAGCTGGATGCAGACCTTTGCATCAACCATGTGGTGCTGTTTTTATGGGCTTCAGAATGCAAAAGTTGTAGAGTCAGGGAGGCTTCTATCCAGATTTCAGAAGAGGACCTGGATGAAAAATCAGTGTGCTTGTGAGAAGTCTGTATGTGATGCTGTAAAAGTGACCCTAAAAGTATAGTGGAGACCCCCATGAAGTTGGAGTAGCCAGGAATATGGAACATCTGAGAAAAATCAGTCAATGAGTGGAGTCGACTCAACAGAGATTCCATGAGAGCCGCAGTCCACAATGCCACAGGGATGAACCACCCAAGCTGTTTTGACAGCTCATATCTCACCACAGCTTGCTGGGCAAAATCTATAGGATTTAATGTTTGCCCTTCTAGGTTTTAGTATTTCTTTGATTCCAGTTCTTTCTAGTCTTATTTCTCTGTTTTGGAATGGGAGTTTTTACCCTGCCATTTTTATATTGAAAGTTTTTAATTTTCTTTTGGATTTTTATAGATTTTCACAGGTAAGTGCCTGTCTTGGGTCTTGGAGGAAACTTTGGGATTGGACTTTGACTTTTCAGCATTTCTGGAACTGTCAAAATATTGAAGACTCTTAAAAATCGACTAAATACGTTTTTCCTAAAATGATGCACATGAATCTTTTGGGGACCAGGAACAAAATGGTTAGATCTGGGATGGCCCAAAGAGGCCATGTGTTTGGAAGGTAGTAGGATCATGGGGGTACTATACTTATCAGCAGATTAATACACAAATGTTATGGTTTGTATCTAGATGACCCCACAAGCCTCATGTAGTCATGGAAGTGGCTGAATCTCATGTTTGCGATTGACTCATTGTCTAGTGTTGGGATTGGCAATGTGAGTTCTGCACCCACCCAGGAGTGGAGCTGACATACAATGTAAGGTCCAGAAGGAGGTGTGTTTTCCCCTCTTTTGTATGGTTTGCTGCTTGCAACCGCCATGAATGGCTGCCCCTTGACCACACCATTCTGCCTTGGAGCTGGCTAAGTATGGACTGAAACCCTCAAAACTAAGAAATAAATCTGTCCTTCCTTCACTTTGGGTATTAGGTATTTTGTCTCAACAATGAGAAAAAAGTAACTAAGACAGAATTTGGTGCCAGGAGTGGGATCTTTGCTGTGACTGTACCTGATCATGTGGTTCAAGAACCTCTGGGAATGGCTTGTGGGAAGAGTTTGAAAAGGTTTGGAGATGTCACCTGAAAGAGTAAAGCTGGAACAGTTTAGGCTGTTCTGTATGAGAAATTCTGGGCAGAGAGCAGGAGACCAGAAGGCTGATAGAAAGCCTGCTGGTAAAGACCAGGCTTGGGAGGTTTCTGCTGGAAAGAAGGACTGCATTGGTTGTTGGACTCCACACAATGTGTGTTATGGCTGGACAGAAAGTTTGTCTGCACTCTGCTTGTGTCTGGAGACTTTGACTGAGACTGAGATTAAGGGCAGTGGCCTGATTAATCTGGCAAAAGAAATTTCAAGGCAATCTAATGTTGAGGCAGTGGCATGGCTATTGTTGGTGAGTTTTAGCCAGATTTATGTTGTGAATCAAGAGCAGAGAGTCCAGCATGGTGATTTAAAACATTGTGAGTTTGGTCAGAAAGCTGTGAACTGTAAAGATAGAGCTGAAACCTCAATTGCTGAGAGGAACAGAGAAATAAAAAAGATGGCCTGCCTGGAGGCATCCCAGGAAGCAGTGGGTCTCCACCCTTTGCAGCCTCAAAGCTACAAAAGTGAAAGACTTTGCCCAAGGGAGAAAACTACAGAGGCCACAGGAGAGTCCAAAATGGCAGTGACATAGAGAATCTGTTTCTTGCAATCAGGTTCTGAGTGCCCAGCAATTCTGGCACTTGACCTCTATGACCAAGAAAGAGGAAAGCCTGGCTACTGCTCCAGCAGTCAGCAGACCTTGGCAGCATCCACATCACACTAGTTTTAGGTGCATGGCGGATGCACGTGTTCTGAGGGAAAAAGGCTTCCATCCCAATTTCAGAGGGCCCAGGAGGCCAGGCAGTGTGTCCCTGAGAGGGCAATGTGTGGAGCTATGCAGTGGAGAACTCAGAAGTTTGAAAAATCCAGGAGCATGGATCATCTAAGGAAAGCTGCAAAGACTGAGCAGAGTGGGCCTACGAGAGAAGCTGTGGGAACTAAAACCCCCCAAAATACCATGGGGTTGGAGCCACATGAGCCCACTGGAGCTCACACTTTGCCACAGATTGCTTCAGATGCTGGACATACAGCTGCAGGACTTAACATTTGCTCTGCTGGATTTTGGACTTGCTTTGGTTCCAATGCTTTGTATTCCCCTGTTTGTAACTTTTGGAATGGTAATGTCTGTCTTGTGCCATTGCATGTTGTAAGTGTTTAACTTTGTTTTCCTTTGCACAGGGGCTTGCAGTTAAGAGTTTGCCTTAGATCTTGGAGGAGACTTGAGACTTGGATTTTTCAGCAATGCTGAAACTGCTAGGACTTTGGCAACTCATGGAGATGGACTAAATGTCTTTTGTATAAGGGATGTACATGAGTCTTTGGGAGACCAGAAGTGGAATGTTATGGTTTGTATATAGGTGGCCCCCCAAGCCTCATGTAGTCATGGAAGCACCTGAATCTAGTGTTTGTGATTGATTTGTTGTCTAGTGCTGGGATTGGCAGTGTGAGTTCTGCACCCACCCAGGGGTGGAGCTGACATACAATGTAAGGTCCAGGAGGAGTCGTGTTTTTCCCTCTTGTGTGGTTTGCTGCTTGCAGCTGCCATTGATGGCTGTCCCTTGGCCATGCCACTCTGCCTTGGAACCAGCCAAGTATGGACTGAAATCTCCAAAACTGTAAGAAATAAACCTCTCTTTCCTTCACTTTGGACATCAGGTATTTTGTCTCAACAACAAGAAAAAAGTAACTAAGACAAAAAGTGAATCCATAACTGAATGTGCTATTAGAAGCTGGGCCTGGTCAGAAGAGGTGAGTTACTGGGGGTATGACTTGGAAGAGTATATCTCCTTTCTGCCTCATCCTTTCTTTCTTTTCTTCCTGGCATCATGATATGAACAGCTTTCCTCTGCCAGTCTATTCCACCATGCCTTTCCTGCCTTGGACTCAGTTTGCCATGCATAGACAGACCTCTGAAACTGTGAACCAAAAATAAACCTTTCCTCCTTTAAATTGTGTGGGTTAGGTACTGGGTGGAGAGACAAGTGACTAAGAGGCTTGCTGACAAATTTTGCTAGCTCTACCAAAAGCAGTAAGGCAAGGATAAGAAATTTAAAAGATTGAAATATGTGTTATTTTCTCATAACTACTATAACAAATGAACACAACAAAAATTTATTGTCTAATAGTTCTGGAGATAAGAAATTCAAAATTAATCTCACTGAGTTAAAGCTAAGATGTTAGTAGTCTGATTTCTTTTGGAGTTTTTGTTTTTCTTTGACTTCTGGAGCTCCTCAGCATTCCCTCGTTTATAACGAGAGCCCTGAAAAACCTACAATCTTGTGCTTTCTTCATCGCACCTACTATTTTAATCAAATCTTCCTCAGTCGCTACCTTTTATAAATGTTTGTGATTACTTTGGTGCTACCTGCCTAGTCCAGGTCAATCTTCCCTTCTCAAGATCTATAATTTAATTTACTTACAAAATTGTCTATATCATGTAAGGGTAACAAATTAACAAATACTGAAGACTTAAATTTTGATGTTTATGAGGGACTGGTAGCCTATTACAGAGTAGAATGTACATAATTCATTATATAGATAGTTTCATCTTCTACACAGTAAATTAAAACAACTACAAATAATTTATTAGATAATGAATAATAGAATTTATTTAGATGGCTAGATTTAAGGTCTATTTTTAAGATTTAATTATATTTTTATATATCAGGATGTTACAATAAAAATATAGAAAAGCAATCTAGATGATGCTGGGGAAATGGGTTATTATATGAGGAAAATCTATCTTTTTCTA
>RJWT010016314.1:0-19478 GCA_004365215.1 Cuniculus paca | reverse complement strand
CTTCTATGTATTTATTACTTTCTTTTTTGTGTGTTTTAAAATTAATTTTATTGGTACATTTTATATGTAAATAATGGCAGCATTCATCATGAGGAATTTGTACCTGTAAATGATATATGTTGATTCTTTTTTTTCCCCATTCCCCTCGCCCCCTCAACCCCTTTTATCCTCCTTATTTACAAAAGTTTTGTTCCATTTTTCCTTCTAATCTGTTTATTTCTTTTCCCTTCTTTTCTTTCTCTCACCCCCTCCCTCATATCCCTTCTCTTCTGAGCATTTTCTTCCCATTTCATAGTATCCATTATATGTTTTGGTACATGTTTACCCTCTGAGTTATTCACACAAGAGAAGCAATGCAATATTTAAATACATGTGTCCTATTTATTTCACTTAATAGTATGGCCTCAAGTTGCATCCATTTAGCTATAAATGACTCAAGTTTATCTTTCTTTATGGCAGAATAATACTCCATTGTATATATTTAACAATACATATTCTTTACCCATTCATCAGTTGATGGGAAGTTGGGCTGTTTCCAATATTTAACTATTACAAACTGTGCTGCTATAAACATATATTGTGTGCATATATCGCTGTGATATGATGCTTTTAATCTTTGAGTAAGATACCAAGAAAGGGAATAAGTGAGTCAAATGGAGCCTTTAGTTTTAGTTTCTGAGGACTCGTCACACTGATTTCCACAGTGGTTGCACCAGTCTACACTGCCACCAACAGTGGAGAAGGGTTCCTTTTTATCCACAGCATAGCCTCTTTAATAAATGGTGCTAGAAAACCTGGTTTTACACATGCTAAAGATTAAAACTAAACCCTTATCTCTCACCATGCACTAAACTGAAATAGAAATGGGTTGAAGGTGTAAATAATAAAACAGAAACACTTAATCTGATGGAAGATAAATAGGTAGAACTATCGAAGACATAAGTGTAGGCAAAGACCTTGTGAACAAAACCCCAATCACACAGGAAAGATTGCAAAAAATCAATAACTGAGATTTCATCTTATTTAAAAGCTTATGCACAGCAAAGGAAATTACCAACATAGTGAAAAGACGGCACACAGAGAGGAAAAAATTTTTACCAGGTGTTCCTCAAACAAAGGACTACTATTTAGAATGAATAAAGAACTCAAAAGAATCAGACCCCCAAATTTAAAGATCCAGTCCAAAAATGGTCATTTAAAATGAATAGACACTTCTCAGATGAAGTGCAAAGAAGAAATAAATATATGAAAAATGTTTAACTTCATTGGTCATTCAAGAGATGCAATTTAAAACAACACTGAAATTCCATCTCACTCCAGAAATAATGATTATTAGCAAGAAATCAACCAATATTACTTCTTGTAAGTGGCAGGATTGTTATTTTTTTGTGAAGTCAGCAAAAAACATGGTTAAAGAGAAATGACATGAGAAAAAATGTATGTGCAATACATAACCTAGGATCCCAACTACAACTATACTTTTAAGAAATATACTGTACCACTCATGTAAATTACAATTTTAAATTGAGACAATACAAAAGTGTGTAAAATAAAGTGAAAATTAAACTTACCAGTGCGTATTTGACTAATCTATTTAATACAAATTTCCACCATTTAAACTTTGCTGCATTTACCCTTAAACTTTTTTCCAAGTATATATAAACTTACATATATTTAAAAATCATAATAATTTCTAGTTACTGTGTGTTTGTATGCAAAAATATCTATAATGCATATACAGTAGCACCAATGAATTACATACCTCCTAGAGTTGCATAATGCTACAGTCCTGTAGGTACATAACTTTATTTATAGACATAGAAAGAATTTTCCTCAATGACACAATTTATGTAACTATAAATAGCACATTCATGTCAACACATATAAGTCTATGTCATTTTCTAGGGCTTGCATGATATTTTACAGCTTGAATATAGCACCATTTATTATTTTTGTAGTAGAAATTTTGGTATTATAAAATGTATTTATGTTGCAAGGTTGATAATAACATAATGATTAGAATCATTATGAATTTTTTCCAAGTTGAAAAAAATACAGATTTAATATAATCACTATTAAGAAATGTACAAATTAAGTGAAATTCAAAGATTATTATAAAAATAACCATTCAAATTTAGTTTTACATGTTTTTAGTTTTTGGTGGATCTGAAAAAAAACAAAGTAAGGTAGAAATGATCAGATAGATATGAAAATAAAAAATAATGTTTTAAAATAGGTCATGTATTTACATGAAATAGAGGTTTCATTCTTATTTGAAAAGTGTGTGTGTACGTATGTATAAAATTTTATACTTTTTATTTATCTGTCCTATATTCTGTACTGATACCCACAAACAAAACTGTATACACACTTCATGTCCTTTTAAAAATATATTATTTAAACCAGGCGTGGTGGTGCACTTCTATAATCCCAGCACTAGGGAGGCTGAGGCAGGAGGATCATTGTGAGCTTGAGACCAGCCTGGCTACAAAGTGAGCTCAGGCTAACCTGAACAGCATAGCGAGATCTTGTCTCAGAAAGACAAAAATAAATATATAAATAAATAAATAAAATTACATTAAATGAAAAATAAATTATTTAAATATGATGGGTGCTGTCTGAGATTTGATCTACAGAATAGTCACTCAATTACAGTTTAGAGAATCTCCATTTGAATAGAGGGGAACATAATTTTCACCCAGTGAATATTCAGAAATCAAATTCAGTAAGAGATTTTATCCCAGTAAACATCGTTTTTGTATAAGGACTGTTTTAGATACTTTTTCATTGCTGGAACAAAATACCTGAGACTCACAAATTAAAGACAGAAAGGTTACTTTTGACTCACAGTTTGTAGAAATTTCAGCCCATAGTCAACTGGCTTAAAAGCAGGGAGGCATGGCAAAGAAACATGGCACAGGAAAATCAGTTCAATACGTGGCAAGCAGGAAAGAAGCAAACAGACTTCCTTCTTTCCCTTTTTATTCTATCCATGCTACAAGCCTATTGGTTAGTACCACCCACACTGAGTGGATCTTACGTTTTCTGTAAACCCATACTCACCCACACCCAGAATTATGCTAATCCTATCAGTAGACTAAACTGATATCTCACACCTTGGTCCAGCCACTTCCCAAAAGTCACACCTGTAAATGCATGAGGCTTTGGAGGGCTATCTGTATATAAACCATAACAAAGATATAATTGGTTACTTTCAGAATTGTGTAAGTCTACAAACACAACTAGAAATAAATACATTTCATTTTAGTAATAATTGCAAAAAATGTTGTACTTGTGTAAATGAAATACTCTGAAAATTTCCAGAGATCGATTTTCACAACCAGGGATGGAATTCACGACCTCACATTTTCCAGGCAGGCACTTAGGCCACTAAACTAAATCCACAGCCATTGTGTTTTTAAGACAGGGTCTCACTATGCTGTTTAGGCTGGCCTGGAGCTCACTTCGCAGCCCAGGCTGGTCTCGAACTCACAACAATCCTCCTGTCTCAGCCTCCTGAGTGCTGGGATTGCAAGCGTGCGCCACCAGGTCTGACTTGGATTGATTTATCTTTAGCTTCTTTTAATTTAAATCTAGTTTGGAATTACCACCCCTTGCAAATAATAATAATAATAATAATAATAATAATAATAATAATAAAGATAGTAATAATAAGTTCTTGTGGAAGTGGAGAGTTAACAATATAATCAACTATTTAAAATAAATAATTATGGGGGATAGCAATAAGATTTATAAACCCAAATCATTTTCTGCTAATCCTATGATAACAAATGTCTCAAATCATAAAAGACAAAGAAATATGCAATTCTTTTTCTTATATTTAAGATCTCTAAAAATTGACACAAAAATAAGGAAATTACATTACTCTCAGATAAGGACTAAGGCTTGAAAAACAGCCCAGGCTGCCTATTCCATACTCTTTTTCATTGGCTTTATTATGTTGATGTGTGTTTCTGTCCCTCTGAGACAAGGCGAGCATATTCATTGTATGCATGGCATTGGTCAGTGTCTTGCTATACCGAAGAGACAAATGTCATTTGGTCAGTCATAGGAGTCCTATATATCAGGTTTTCTCATTACCAATCCACTCTAGGAAATTTCCAATAAATCTCCTAATAACATTTCTCAATTATCATGTGATTTTGAAAGTTTTAGCATGTAAAAACTTCAAAAATCCTTTTTATTTGCTTGGGAGCTCAAGGCAAAAAAACCCCACAATACCGTTATAGTTCTAGAGCATATTTTGCTGTAAACCTGTGGAACAAAGAAAAGTGCATTTTTATTTACAGTTCTGTGTAGAATGTAAAAATTTATTGTTAGTCATGTAGCTCAATAAATTGTACAGAGAATTTATAAAAATTATATATTAAGTGACCACCAGTAAGGAACATGCTGGGCAAATATTGGCATATTATAGAACAAGTTATTACAGAAGTTGAGGAGAAGAAGAGAAAGATGAAAAGGAGCAAAAAATGTCAAAATAGACTTCTGGGAATGATCCCAAAAAGCAGATAAACATAGAAAGAGTTGAGGAAAGAAGAAACAAGGAAGAAATATATGAAAAGAGGAGGGAAAGGTAAATAATGAGCTCCCACACATTCTACTCTTTTAAAAAATTAATAGACATATTCGGATATGTTTGTACACAGAAGAAGCAGGAGATACTGATATATAAATCCAATAGCAGTTGCTGATGAGAAGAAATTCTGATGTGTGTGGTCAAGGGAAGCCTTCCCTTAGTGGTAATCTACTTGGCACTGTTTCATGTCTTATTTTTCTCATCTGTAATTTTTCTTATCTACATTTGAATTTCTAATTAAAATCATGTCTTGAAAATCTGAAACACATTTTCTTCAATTTTTTTCTTATACATTAATAAGATTAATAATATAAATGTGTAAAAATACTTTTTTTTTCTTTTGGTGAAGTAACTAATTGGCTACAGATTGTTATTATTATAATACATAGATTTATCCATTTCTCCTCTGTAAATCATTTTTCCCAGTGGCTTTTGACCAACTATTGTTTTTAGAACTATCTCCTCATGCTGGGTGTGGTGGTGCACACTTCTCATGCCCTCACCTGGGATGCTGACACAAGATCACAGCAAGTTCAAGGACAGGCCTGATTACATAGAGAGTTCAAAGTCAGCTTGACTACATCGTGAGACCCTATCTCAGGAAAACAATCAAAAGATTTCCTCATGGATTCTGAAATACTGAATTTTTCTTATACCGTATAATCCTTCTGACTATTAAGACTTAGTTTTCAGTTCAGTTTACACTTATAATTTGCCATAAATAAAATATTTATCAGTTAACAATGTATATTCTTCTATATCTCTATACACACACAACAATTCTGTGACATGCATAGCATTATCTCTAATTCATAATATGAATACAATGAGGTTTCTCATTTAGAAGCACTATCAAGGTCTAAGTTCTGAAAAAATAATACAAACAATTCAGTTTGATTTCAGAGACTATGCTGTCTCAGTGGATGGTGTTTGGTGTCCCCCTATTGCTGTCTATTGGATTTTTAAAAAAATTTTTTTACTGTCATCATTTAAAATATTCTTTTAGATAGCTCTCTTACCTTACCCACCTTTAAGATTTAAAAATATACTTCTATATAGTTGACACTTAAATCCACATGTCAAGACCTGGCATTTGCCATGTGAGGCATGATTAAACTATGCAGTGAATGTTTACATTTAAAAAATTTTATTCAAGTAAAAGACACTTGGCCATTAACCCCCTCAAAATATTTTCCCTCTCAGTTAGGATGCACTTTTCCCACCAACCTTGCCATTTTCTGAGGCAGCTCTGGAAGTTCTCTTTTGGTAGCATCTTTGCATATTGTGATTTAAAAACTATACAGTGAAGACTGCTGCTGAGTGCCATTCAATGGAAAGGCAGATTTGCAAAGTATTATAGCGTGCTCTCATCAGCCTTATTTACCAGTGTTAAGCCTTGCAACTTCTGGCTCTTCCTCAAAGTCACAATGACAATGAAAATTAAACGTTTTGAATTGATTGTACACATTGAGGCAGCCAGGACATTCCGACCAAAGACACTCATGAACAGGGACTTCAGAATTGCTTCAGATTGTGGCATAACTCCTGAGATAAATTTGTTGTATGTAAGGGGAGTGTTTTTGACGGCGGCTAATGGCCATGTGTACTGTACTATGATTTTTAAAAAATGTAACAATTTACTGTATTTGTTTCATCAGACCTCATGTATAGCAATGCCACATTGACAAGTATACTGACTCAATTTTCATTTCAATGACCAGGTAATAATTTTAAAAGTATAATATCGTTATTTCTTTCTATCCCAAATCGTTTCCTTTCAACTATTGTATAATGTTGTCTTTTACACGTTGTCTGCCCATTTTCAAGCGAAATATTTTCCTGCTCATTCTTCACTCTAAAATAGTCTATTGTGCTCACATACATACCACTTTAAATTCTCTGCTTAACCACTTTCACTTTTTATCCAAGCATTTTCACCCAGGTTTTTGGTTAATTAAATGGAATCGTAGTTAGTTTTCCTAAGTGAATTTTGTTTTAAATCTATGTTTCACAAAGCTATTGATATTTCCATATAATGTGAATTTGATATTCTACTATTCCATGAAATATCAGCTTCTCCTAGTTAATCTAGACTTCCAGTCTCTCACCAGAATAAAGTTATACGTATTTGAATAAATATTTTATTATTATAACGTAAGTTGCTTTGAATTATTGTGAGAACCCATGACAAAATAAGTACTTTTTTATTCTTTTGAGCCTTCCCCACACTTAAAAGGATCAGTCTAGCCAACCATGGCTTCTCCTCATCATCTGGACTTTCCGGAGGAGCTGTTTAATTCACTGCATGAAACTATGATTGCATTGGAGGATTTGATATCACAAACTCTTATTATTCACTTTCTCTTATTTCTCCATACTTTCTCTTTCATCCATTAAAATTATGAACCAATTTAAAGTAAAAATTCATGCCAGCACTCAATATTTTTATATTTCTCCAATGATGGGTATGGAATTGCCTTCCCCATTTTCATTCGTCCTACTGAATTCTGATATAAGAATGCTGTGAGAGAAAATCAAGTATTCATACAAATTTTGACATTCTGTACTTCATCAGATCAATATGTAGTTCTTGAAAAGTTATCTTGATCAGTTATCTTTCCTATTCCCCACATATATCAATTCTATTTTTTATCAATTTATTCAAACCCCTCATATTACCATTACAACTACTGTAACAGGTGCTTATACTCTCAGTTGAAATTGCAGCTATTAGCTTTCATCTTCCTGTTTTAATCTTCTATATAACAAATACAAGAGAAAAGAAAGAAAATGTAATTGTACTCAAATTTCACATTTTACTCGCTAAACAGGATTAATTGATGAGTATTGTCTTTCTGAAGGAAGTTCTCCACTAGCGACCTTGATTTCTTCCATTTCACTCATAAACTGAATTCTAATCTCAAGTATTAGACATTCTTTAGACAATGTTGTTGTTCGCATATTTTTTATTATTGTCTCTTACTTTATTTCCTAATGTCTATTCTCACAGCTTTCATTTCTGAGAAGGAATTGTCCTGTGTTTCTCTCCTATTAATTTCATTCAAGTTTCTGATAAGAATGTGCTTCTCAATGTTTTGTCAAGACTGACATTGCATTAGAATTATGTGGAGAAGATTTTGGAATATAATCATACTCAATCCCCTAGAGTAGCTTATAGCCATTATTATTTACAAATTCCCCATTATTGTAATATGTAACAAGATTAATGAAAAAAGTCTACTACTTTCTACTTTTATCCTTTCTCTAAAAGTATTCTTAGGAAAGGTATCAATATCTACTTGATTTCCAACCACAGTTTACTGCTTTAAGTTTTATATTAATTTTTCATACTAAGTTTCTGTCAAAAATGATCACTCTACTTTCTTTAATGACTCTCTTCATTATGGCATTTTTTTCTTGCCAAGCCCCTTACTATGTTTCCTTCTATTTTCCCTCTGATATTTCCCACTTTTCCTGCTATCAAACGGCAGTATTCTATAAGTTTCTATATTTGGCTTTCTCCTTTTTTTTTATTGCCATGACACTCTTTTCCTGCAATATTCCATGATTATAAATGTATATTTCCATTGCCTCCATTATGTAAAAACTTTTGTTCTGTGGAATCAGATTCGTATTCAAGTTCTCAATAAGTATATCTGGATTGGCACTCCAGATATACTTCAAATTTATTGTCGTTTTCCAATGCTAGGCCTACAGTGGAATTACTCATCCTTTGGTATCATGATTTTTGGCCCTGATTCATACCTCAATCACCAAAGGTTATTTAAAATTACAGAAATCCACTTTCATAAATATTGATTGAATTAATCAGGGGATTCTGCTTGGATTTTGGGATTTTAAAATATTCCAGGTATCTCTGATGTTCAGACAGTTAAAAACCAATAAGTAAGTTCTAACATCAAGGTTCTCAACCGTTGTTTTATAGGATAATCACCAAGGGAACAATTTTTTAATACCATTACAGACTCAAATTCTTTTCAGTTGAGTAAAAACCCCTGAGGTTGGATCTCAGGAGTTAGTATTTTTAAAGCTCCCCAGATGACACTTCCACATAAGCAAACCAAGACCCATTACTGTAGTAGTTTTGCTCTTGGTGGACCGCAGTTTCCATACTATTACTCAAAGGACCTTGGATCTAGGTAACCTTGACTTCAGTTCTGACTTTCTTCTCCTTCCATCTGCTATTAAAAGCAGCCCTGTGAATTACACCTTTGTGAATTATCCTTTAATAAAATTTCTTAAATGTTTAATAAAATTTAAGTTTAATAATTTTTGCACAGTGTATGTCTGCCTACAACTAAGCATGCAAAACCCAGAATGTCAATTTGAGGATTCTCTTCCTGATTGTACTACAGATATAAAATGAATGTAGCCAACTTGACTCAAGCTAATTTATTTCAGTGCTATTAATTTCTTCTAAAAGATCTAGTTATCATTCTTTGGATTTTTGTATATTTTTACTTAGTATAGATAACATTTAATACTCTAGTGCTTTGAGTGTACTTTTATACAAAGCAATTTATAAAACTGCAGTTATTTGGAAGAAAAGAAATTATGAAGCTGCTTCACCTCTTTATTATAAGTCAAGAATAAAATTTTATTGCCAATGAATTTCCAAATGATATTTGACTTCTAATAAAAGGAAAAAATAGTATATATTGGGAATTTATATGTGCTTCATTGAACATGAAATATTTTCATGTGTAGTTGCTATCTTTTTAAAATATATGTAAATATATGTAAATATTTTAAATTTAAAGCAACGATAAAAATTCCATCTACCCCTTTTAAAACATTGGTTCATAAGCATGCTTCTATATTTTTAGATTTTAAAAATTTTTGAGTGGGTTATCTCTCTTATTTGCAATAATGAAAACTACTTCAACTTGGTTTTCAACATAGGTACTACTTTTCATGTCTCTGAGTCAATAAATTTTGTCTGCTTTGATAATATTGTAGCAGTAACATTATGATTTATAGTCACTGCAAATAAAAAGGAATTAATAAAAGAAACATCTGCATATTTGTGCAAATATCACGCACTTTCACATCTAAGTCTATTTGATGGCACTAACATAATATTCTATTTGCTTACTCCCCCATAAATATGTAAATAGCAAAGAGAATTTGAAAAAATAAAAATGTTCTTCTATCATGCAAGTGGCTGAATAGACCTAATCAATATTAATTTCACAGTTTTCCCATAATTCTATATGCTGAGCTTTTTAAAAATCTGTCTTTTAAATATCCTATTTTTCTTAATTTGAAGTTAATCAACTAAAATAGGTTCATCCCTTTTATGTCATCAATATCACAGAGTGACTGTCTGGGAGCCTGGGTTCTAATGAGGCAGCCATTCCAAACACGTACAGACAAAGCAGTGGTTTCCCTGGCAACGAGGACCATGAAACAGCTCTTAGAATAGTTATTCCCACCCTCACACATGAGTCCTTTTCATTTCAGTAAAGCATCCTGTCAGAATGCATTCATCAATGTAATTTACCAACAAAGTTTGAGGGATGAAATCTTTTTCACAAGAATGTAAAAATAAAAAAATAACAATAGTACAACCTGCAACCTAAAATCAGGTATGCTGCCATTGTGATTGTGTCACCAGGTGAAGCTTAAAAGGAAGATTCCTAAATTTGAAGATTTCAGAATGCAGCTAATATCACCTTGAAATGAGATTAATTTTTATTTCATTTTTATTCAAGGAAGCAGAAGGTAAATGCATCAGGAGGGAGAGGTACATTGATAAATAGCACTAAAAATTATCTTTATAATTCACACGTGATTTTCATTAAATAGTATACATTCAGAAAAATTTAAATCACTATATAGTAATGTATTGAAGTACATATCAATTCATTATAGTATTCATAAACAGTAAACTTCTGGATCTGACGTTTAAAAAGAAAAAATAATTCGGAAAATGTGACAGCTTTCCAGTTAATGGAATTAAGTAAAAGCTTGTAGAATGAGATATTGAACCTATTTCCTATCAACGTGTGCAACAAAAACAGGCAGACAAAACAGACGACATCTTGGGTTTTGTTGCTTTTCAAACAAGGGCAGAACACATTTGGAAATAAAAGGTGTTCAGCTGAAAGAATGGTCTGTAAATAAAAAAAATTGCAACCTTTTATTTGGCATTCTTACTGAAAATAAAATTCCTTGAGTTTAAAGATACAACCACCAAGTGTAATACAAAAATAGAATAACACACTTTCAGCATTTCTCAAAATATTAGCACCCAGCAATGCTGGCAGAGTTTATAGTTCTAGAGGTTTACCCTGAATATATATCTATGCCTGTTTTCCAGCCAGCATGTTACAGCAAAATAAAAGAAAAAAAAAATCATTTTGCCTCTGGCAACTTTGTTAAAACAGTATCAGAATTACTTTTATGATTGTGTTTTAATGATGAGAAAAGTCTATCTTACCTTCATTTTTGACCCATGACACACTTAGCTTATTGTGACATTTTAAGACCAAACTGCCAATGAAACACACACACACACACACACACACACACACACCATACCATTTCTTTAGAAGGAGGCAAACAGGAAAAAAAAAGTTTACCTGGATAGAAAGAACAGGACATTCTCACTTTTTCACCTGAAGATTCACAAGGAAACTCATTTCAAGTTGTAACATTGTACATATTATTTCAGACACAAAATGAATCAAGTCTCTTCTTGGATTATATGGGTAGTATATCTTCTTTCCCTAGAGAAATAATTTCTTGCTTACAGATGTGGCATACAAACACAAATATTATCTTTTTCGGAATAGCTTCGAAAAATAGGTCCTCATTTTGTTGTTGTTTTAGAAAAATAAAAATCACAAATTTTGTTAAGAAGCACAAAGAGTATGGAATGAATTATCAGTGTGAAAGAAGTGACAATTTAGTATACAACAATGGGAATTTGATGAATATTTGTAGATTATATAAGATTTTCATATTCAGTACAAGTTTAAGGAAAAAATGTATCTGTTCTTAAATCTCAAGCTTTATGCTATTTTCTCTTTTTCAACCTAGGAAATGTCCAAATTGATGCATATAGAGAACCATTTTAAAACATTAAATTTGTATATTAGTGCAATCAAACTATAATTTACATTAGTTTTCAAACTCATAAGACAAATTAAAACCTAAGGGAATATTTATTCATTGCTTATTACTATCCATTTTGTAAAATGATAGTCACAAGTTTATGCTTATAAAAGTATTTATAACTCAAGTAATCGATGAAATAAAAAAACATAATACACAGTTTTCTATAATTAAACCTATGTTGCAAAACCTAGACTGAAAATTACTAACAAAACTTCTAATTACAGTTTTATTAGTTTAGGTATTCTCTTCACAGTAAAGAAATATAATGCAAATAAAAGTCGTATGTGCTCTGCATACAACTACAACATAAAGTTGATCTTCCATGTCATGTTTCTTAAAGCAACTCTCTAAAATAAGTTTCTTCCACACCTTCTAAATTATTTTCTATCCCTAATGGCTTGTTGTATTGTTCCCCAGAAGAAATAGCTAAAAAAGCCCTATTGCACTTAATCTAATTAGAAAATTTTGGAGGAACAGTGGTTACATAGTTCTCATTAACTGACTAAAAATCTGTACTATCTCTAGAGGTACAGAAGAAGAAGAGGAAAAAAAAGGATGATTCCTTTTAAAGCTCCAGAAATGAATGTAAGTGTTCATATTCTGGTACATTAACAGTTTGTTCCAGTACATTGATATTTTATGTGGAAGCCCTACTCTGCAATTAATATGCCTGATGCAAATTGAAAAACCCATAATCCATCCTTCTCTGTTGGAATGTAAGAGTATATTATTATTGAGAAGCTACAGGATACCAGAGCCATTTTTTAAACTTGAGTGCTCATTACCTTAAATCTGCATATAAAACAGTTTTGCATTCAGGCGAGGTAATACATAACGGAATATATTGTGGTGCATATAAAAAAAATGCTCCAAATAAAAACGACCTGTGGGCTTCCTTTGTAGAAGAAATTTATGCAGTTCCAGCATTAGGGATTAATGATAGCTAACAGCAAAAAAGGAGAAATAAGCATTAAAATACTGTGCCTAACTTTCCTAACTACCCGAAGGCTACAGGACAAACTGAATTGCTCAAATCTCCTGAAAGGTAAGGAGTAGATATTTATCATTAAGCAAATATAACATTTTGAGGATGCATCTGATTCTGTCACATTAGAATTTAGACTATTTCTTATGCTTTTAAAGGGAAGAGACAACCTTAGTGGAATAAAAGATAGAAAAAAAGAAATCCTTTGTTTATTACGTTCCAGATAATCTCTTTCCTCAGGGTTTTACTTTGAAAATTTTGCATACAGTTGTTCACAGGACATGTGATTCTCTTATTGCCTGCTATGACTGACAAAAATCCAAGAAATTTTTACAGTGACTATTTTGAAGGGAAATTTAATTACCCACCACTGAGAAAAAAGTTCCAAATTCAACATGTTATCAGGAATCATAAGGTTGAAGGGATATAGGTTTGTTTCCTTCATGGGTCTCTTCTAAACATGCTCCACCATTTTATCCATATCATCACTGCCTGTGACCTGTGTTTCATTAACATTCTAGCATTTGCTTGGACCCATCTTGTCTCTACCAAACCAGTCACCTCACCAAGGACATTTACTTCTTCTACTGGCAGTTACCTGTGCAATTGTTTTATCCTATTTATCAAATGGCAGGATTTTTGAGGGAGAAATAAAAAAGAAAAAGTCGTAAGGTCTGTATCATTCAAACAAAAGCAATTACATTGATTCACATGATTCACATGCTATGCCTTTTATTGCAAAAATAGTTTTATTCTTATCCATTTTTAAAAACAAATGTTATTTTCTGTACAGCAATGGAAAATCAATTCTATACATTAAGACACTTAAACACCTACAATCTTCATGATCACACATTATAATTTTAACTTGCTGCTATATCCAGACAGCAGATTAGGACTAAATATCTGGTAGAGCCTCAAAGATTAACAATGAAATGAGATATCTCAAGAAGTATCACAAATCAAATACTTTTATTTTAAAGACAGAAATTTAGATCTATAAAGATCATCAATATGGCCAAGTTCACACGCACATTAGCTGTATAAACAAATTTCTTTTCTCTCATTACAATTCATTTTAAGAATTTTAAAATGATATTACTTCCAGGGAAAAGTGAACATGTACAGATTTTCTTTCTCGTGATTAGTTCTTGAATGAGAGAGTATAATATATTTACAATGTATTATAGTGAAATAGAGATAATTTAAAGTATATAGGAGAATGCATATAGGTTATATGCAAATGCTATACAATTTGTATAAGGTACTTGAGTGTCTGTGGATAATGGTGAGCATGAGGGTTTTGGAAACAATCCCCCATAAATATTGAGGCATGGATATTTTATATATATATATATATATATATATATATATATATATGAAATACATAAGAATATGAAATGTACATCATTCTATACAATATATATCATCCTATATACATGTATATGCTACACACATATATATCATGCTATAAACATATATATCCTATTCATATATACATATATAATAATTGTGTATATAAATGAGGACAAGAGAATAAGAAATATTTTAAAATTTTAATAGGGAGAGTTTACATTAAAATATTATGTAGGTCATTTTGATTTTTAGAGTGTTTAGACTTTGTGTGTTATTTGGGAACCACTTTGATTATATTATCTGCATAAGTAATTTTATTTTTCTGATGTGTGTAATCAGAAGCACTGGAAGTAAAAGACTGTTTAATTATGATGTCTCAGACTCATTCCCAGCACCAAAATTATTTGCTAAATCAAACTGAAGATAGTGTATCTCAGTTGGTAGTTCATACCATACTCATCCTTCATAGCTATGTCATAAATTTAAGTATTTCTCTTTCAATGCTTACTACTATATGCAATGTTGATCTGCACTATTGGAGAACAGTCACTGTGTGATTCATGCATTTAGACTCATTTAATGCCTTGAACATATGGAATAGTAATTGTTCTGTGAGTGGCTATGCTTTCTTTTCTTTTGTAAATAACTGTAATATATAAATTTTAACATACCTATGAATCTCTGTCATATATGTAATGTTTTATGTATTCTACATGAAAATATTCCTGTATTTGATCATTGAGATATTACAAATGATCACAATGTTAAATCAGATTCAAATTAATTAGTGATTTCTTAATAATTTAGTGGACATAGAAGAATGGTATCTCAAGGTTCAGGGAGAAACACAAAGATACAAGACTAGCCACTTCTTCACCAATTTGGATAGGCCCTGACACGTAACTTTTACAAAAGAGAAAAAGTATCAGTCATGGTCATACAATTTCTCCGTGTATACTTAAATAGACATATAAAATGCATGATATATTCCAGGAAGTTCTGCACATATTGCCATTCATTTGTTTTAAATGAATACTAGACAGTCAAGTATGTCCTGCTGAAACCTTCCCCCAGATAAAGACTAGACCATTGACTTATTTGCCAGGATACGTGGCATAAGCATGTGCATCAATGTATTTAGTCAACCAAGACTGTCAAAACAAAGAGGTCTTAATAATAGAGACTTATTTTCTCGTATGTTTAGAAGCTGCAAATCCAAGATCAAGATGTGAAGATATTTACATTCTCCTAGGACAGTGGTGATAAACTTATGGTACATGTGTTGCTGTGGTTTGTTTGTATCACTGAAAGTTCTAAAAGGTTTGACATCAATGTCTTAAGACCTCTTTCCTAGGCTGGTGAGTGATCAGTTTCTTGGTGTGTCCTCTTGGTGCATGTACATCACTGGGATCTCTTTCTCTTATATTAGAGTCAAATTCCATGGTTATGACCTCATTTAACCTTCATTACCCACTTTAAATGTCATATCTCAAAATACAATCACATTGGGTGTTAAAACTTCAATGTAAGGATTTGGGGTCATATAATTTAGTTCAGAAAAGCATGAATATGACTTTTTATTCCCTGGGCATCCCTCAATTCAATAGAGTTTGGAAAACAAAGAGATACTTCTTATTATCCCTTTTTAAATTTCTCCACAAAAGATTTAGGTTTTATTAGAAAACTTAATTTTATTTGTATGGGTTATGAGCAAAGAAAGTAAATCAAAATGTCTCAACAGCTTGTAACACAGAGGGACTTCAAAAGAATAACTCAGAAGTGATGAGTTTGGAGCATAGATAAACTAAATTGTCACAAAAGCAGTCTTAGAGAATAGAAAAACTTTGATTCCAAAGAATTCTGAGGTGGTTTGTGCACTTCATTTGTAAGCCTGAATTTAGGTGCAGTAAAAGTATAATATCCACTTGAACACTAATCAACCATCTCTTTCTCTAAAAGCAGGTACATGCCTAACAGTAATTCTCCTGTCATAAAAATATTCATTTCAGACGGCTTTGGATTTAGTAATATTCTAAGGAAATATGAGACATCCTATAGATGTAGAGTAACACAGTGACCCTATATCCTTGTGAACTCTGCCCAAGTCTTTAGCGTCCTCAGATATTTTTACGTTTAGATGAAATACATTTTACTAGCTCTTTAAATTTTTAGGGTAAATATAACGTATTAGTCAGCTTTCCATCACTTTGCTAAAATACCTTAGAAAATCAGTTTAAAGGAGGAAGATTTGTTTTGACTTAAGGATTCAGAGGATTAAACCCAATGTCACTTAACTCCATTGTTTCTGGTCCTGTGGTAAGACAGGACATAGGGATAGGGAGGATGTGGTAGAACAAAATTTCTCACCTCTTAACAACCAGTAAGCATTGAGAGAGCAAGAAAGAGAGAGACAGACAGACAGACAGAGACAGAGTCAGAGACAGACAGATACAGAAAGACACACAAAGAGAGGCAGAGACAGAGACAGAGATACAGAAGGAAAGAGAGTTTGGCACAAAATGAACTTATTAGGGGTACTTATTACTTCCCCCAAATAAACGATCTTCCAAAGTTTCTATCACTTCCTAATAGCCCTCCAGTTTTGAATCTGTAACTGGGTGAATTTATGTGTGAGATTGAGTCCTGGCGATCCAATGACGTCTCAGAGGCCCATGTCTGAATATAGCTGCATGGAAGACCGATGCTTGAACATATGGGCATTTGAAGGACATTTATGGTCCATCCATAAAGGAAGATTGCTAACTAGGACCCAGAAAATTGCCATGGTAGAAACACAGAAATTAGGGCCACAGAATTAATAAACACAGATAATTTTTGAGGAAAAGGAAAATCAATCAGTCATAAATATGAAGTGGACCATACAATGAAAGCCCCCAATAGATTTCTCAGATCCATGTGTACTGAATACTACCGGTTGCTCAAACCACATTCATTTTCAATTTTGAAATAGGAGCACTATTTCACGCAGACACTGACTCTATTCATACATAAAGTCTCTGCGATGTAAGAAAAGCTGGCCTTATTTCAGAGTTCTACACTTGAGTCTTAATGATTCTAGAACAATCTGGATAATACTTTATTGCTCACGGTTGTTTCACAAAAAATAGAAACACATTGGTAGACACATGGATTTTTCCAGTCATTATTCAGAAGTACATAGCTCAAACACTTTCGATCATACAGAAGTGGGGAAAACCACATTTATTTGTAAAGGACAAACAATACTCCTTTTTTAATTTATTGGATTTGTATACAAATGGTATAGTAATCACTGCTCCTAGTACTCATTGCACGTTGCAAGAAGTACCAGAGGTAGCTTGAAACTGATAGGTAGACTGCAGTAAGAAAAGAAAGACTATGGTACCTTGATAAAAATCTCTGAACAATTAATCATCTAAAGCCAAATTTTTTCTACAATTTCTCTTTTTGATGTAGAATTTCTTCAACACTGAGGTAGATTTTGTTTTATTTGCAGCTAAAAGGAGCAGGTTTAAGCCAAAATAAAAGAGCTAAATTGTAAGAAAATGTAACTACTGGAGAAGAGCAATAAATGTTTAAGTGGGAGCAAAAGAGAAAGTTCATAGATCCTTTAATTTTTCAAAGAACCTACTTGTTTTATCTTTCAGCCAAAATTAGGTCTGAATATGACGGTGCTCCAGTGCCTCCATGGCTTGAGTATGACTTGGCACACATCTGTTTATGGTAAATTAGTATATCTGTCAAAATGAAAAAATGCATAGATGCACTTCCAATGTATCACACTTTAGGTAAGTAGTCCTAAAGAATTTCTGAAATACGAAATGACTTACATACAACTATAATCATTGCAAAAACATTAACAAAATTCTAGTAAACAAAACCATAAAAGATGTGTTATAAATGATGATGCATCCTTTTGATGAAATATCCTGTAGTTGTAAAAGGTAATGAGAATTTTATGCATGCATTAACGTGGAAAACTATTCAAGATATATGATTAATGGATAAATCAATGTGTAGAAATAACATATGTTATGTATGCAAAGTAAAAGTATAATATTTTATGTTGTTTTTTAATATATACCTGAAAATTAAAGCAACAGGAACAGCACTTATGATAAGGGTTGGAACTGGGGAAGATATGGGATAAAGACTGAAAAATTTTTATAATATTAATAATTTAAATATACCTATTTAAAACACTAAATATTTTTAATTTTCCCTTATGCATTTTGAGAAATATACAAACGCCTTAGTCAATAATTTATAGCTCTTCACATTTTTCATAGTATTTCTTTTTTCTCACATTGAACTACTTTTTTATGAAACTGTTCAGTACTTCAAATTCACCTAATATTATCTGCTTTTGTAGCATTACACACATATCTCTTTTAATGTATTCTTCTGCTATCTATCATCACCTTTAAAGACCCTAGATATGTTTAACAACCCATCTCAAAGACCAGTTTTTTCAAAGAGCTTTCTCAAATCACTGAAGTAGAAATGTTTTGGTCTTATCAAAATCCCAAGTGTACTTGTACCCACTTCTATACATAACGTGTTCTTCTTAAAGTAGAACTGCCTTTCTATTTCTGTGTTAGGAGATCCTTGAGAGAAAGGATGGTTTCCATACATTTTTATTTTTCAAAGTAGTATGTGCAGTGGTTTATGTCACAAATTGCTCTTCCTCAAAAATTCTATTTTAATGAAGACTTAAAAAGAAAGGATAAGTCATTCCATTTTTATGCATTAAGAAAAAATACAGTATCAACAGTAACTACATCAAGGGAACCAATTGACGGCTGAATAGAAAATGGAATAATCTAACTATCAACAGAATTTTTGGCAAAGTCTAGATTAAGTCTATTAAGGAAAATGAAGCAATAATAAAAGATTCTATTTGCCATCAATTCGAGAATTGTTGAAATATAGGGTCTCGATGATTCTTTTAAGCAAGTTGCCATTTTTCTGGTGGATGCTGCTCAGGCTAACAGATGAATTTGCCATTCATACCTTCTTGAGTTTACTCTTTTCTGCTTGAGAATATGCCAATAACTTCCTCTAAGAAAGAGTGGTCCTGATACGCTCATTCAGGTATATGTCTATGCTTTACCCATTAGCAAATATTGCCTGGTATACTTAAAAAAAATACATTAAGTTGTATTCCAAACTCTTCTGATTTTTTTAGTTGCATTTTGATGATAAAATAGAAGTTCATTTTATTAGAGAGGGTTCTGGCTCCTTGGAAATATGTGGTGGAATATTTACACAAAAAGAACATGTGATGGTAGTTGTCACTTCCTCACTAATGATTCATAAGAGACAGAGAGAGAGCTACTGGTATGTCAAACATAATAAAGAATAGATCTGAATACCATGGTAAATGGAAGTTCT
>RJWT010016313.1:0-19957 GCA_004365215.1 Cuniculus paca | reverse complement strand
AGCTAGGATTACACTTGTGTCCCCACACCCAAGTTAATGAAACTACTTTAATAGTTTTGGTCCTAAAATTATTTAATCACATTATTATAAATGCAAAGTCAATTGGGGCTGTCCTCTGTTAATTTGTTTTCCCCTCTCTCCCAGGTTCATGCTGAATACTCTAGATTTGTGAATCAAATCAATACTGCTGTACCCTTACCAGGTATGTATGTCTTGAGGTGTTCAAAAATATTTTGTTAGTGATGTTAGGTGTGAGACTAGACTACCTGCCAGGTTACTAGTAATGTTCCCTTCAGCTTAGGTTAATTTGAAAAGCCATTCATGCCTCTATTTTTACTTCCCTAGATAGTAAGTTTAATTTTCAGCTAAAATGTCTCATTCTGCTGCAGCTGATTAAACACTTTTTTTCTTCCCCCTCAGGCTATTCACAACCCTCTGCTATAAGTAGTGTCCCTCCTCAACCACCATATTATCCATCCAATGGCTATCAGTCTGGTTACCCTGTTGTTCCCCCTCCTCAGCAGCCAGTTCAACCTCCCTATGGAGTACCAAGCATAGTGCCACCAGCTGTTTCATTGGCACCTGGAGTCTTGCCAGCTTTACCTAGTGGGGTCCCACCTGTGCCAACACAATACCCGATAACACAAGTGCAACCTCCAGTTAGCACTGGACAGGTAAGATGCCAGTCTGCAACGTGCTGTCATTGAAATTAGGGAAAACTGGAGAAAGGTGGTATTCCAGATATAAATCATGTCATGTGAGCTATTTTTTTCCATACCATCTTGGTTCTTGTGACGAGCCTGCCTATTTGGTAGTATGTGCATGTTTATACATCATTCTAAAGTTTGTAGTTACTTTTAAAATTCTGAGCACCAAATAGCTGTTTGAAATGGAGGTGTTCAACAGACTTTCTGTTAAGGGCCACATAGTAAATATTGTAGGATTTTTGGGTTAGAGTCACACAGCTACTGTATTCTCTGTTGTGACACAAAAGCAACCATAGACAAAACTTAAATGAGCATGGCTGTACCCACTAGAAGTTTATTTACAATAATCAATGAGTGGCGGTTCAGAATTCCTGTTTGTTGTACTGTGGGTATAGTTTGTCTGCTGTTAGCTTGGCAGTGTTAACTTAGTCCTTAGGGGAAAGGAGGCTGGTCTGTAGCATACCTCTCAGTGGTTGGAACTGAGTTGGCAGTTTTCAAATGAAAAATATATAAACCGATATTCCTAGCCTAAGACTTAACGAACTTTCTAATCTTAAGGATTACAAATGTTGATAGGTTTCTTTCATAATTTTTTAAATTACATGAGACAGTGGAATTTTAGAAGAGTAGATGCCCAGCTCATCTGAGGGAGTTCCATACTATTCTTGGAGACATCAGGGAGACTTGAGAGCATGAAGTGAATGGTGGCCCCTTCTATGTGTGCCTTTTATGGTGTAACCATGCTAGAGTAAACTGTGGCCTTGAACCATTGCCCAGCTTCACTGTCTATGGGCTGTGAACACTGAAGAGGGTTGCGTAGTTTGTAACAAACAGCACATATGGACTGGGTGTTGTGGTGCATACCTGAGAAATCTCAGCACCTTTGGAGACTGAGGGATGTGGACTGCAAGTTCAAGACTAGGCAGTTGAGCAGTTATCTGAAAAAATTGAAGACCTAGAGCTATAACTCAGTGCAGAGGCCCTGGGTTCAATACCTACTACCCCAAAAACTCATAAATTCTGTTTATAGTTCCTAATCAGAATTACATTTAGTAAAATCTGTAGCTCTTAGCTTTGAGCTACAGCCTTTCATAACTGGGAAGCAGTATGGCAGAGTGGTTGTTAGAGTTAGATTGCTAGAGTTCATGCTTTCCCTTTTTTGAGCAGTGCAATCTTGGGATATAACTGGATCTATTTAGAGTTTGAATTTCCTTAGATGTAAAATGGACATAATGATAAAAATCTCAAAGGATTACACTGATTAAGTTGATCTAAGCAGTCAATAAATGCTTGAGACCCTGGACTTGGTGGTGCATACCAGTAATCCCAGAACTCAGGAGACTGAGGCCAAAGGATTGTTGTGAATTTGAGGCCAGACTGAACTATAAATATAGTGAGACCTTGTCTCAAAAAAAAAAAAAAAAGTTGTTTGTTAGTAATAGTCTTTTCTATGTATTTACTGTTCTCTAATATATACTGTGTGTTGAATCCCCCTGTTGCCTTTTTGGAACAACCTCTTAAAAACATCAGTCAGACTTGTTGATATGGCAACTCAGTAACCATGAAAGTAGTAAATGAAGTTGCCTCTGCCACAAACATTAACAATGTATATGATACAGAAAGAGCCAATCACATTGATGAAGGGACTTTAAATAAGAGGCTTCTGAACTAAGTCAGTGACCGGAGTTCTTATTTATTAATGTTCATGTTTATTTTTAGTACCCCAAGTACATAACTGGTTTTTCCTGGGAAGTCAAAGAACTGTCTGGAGATTGTCACTTTCCTGTTTCCCTAGGATGAAGGTGGAAAGGCTAGGTGATGCTATTACCAGATTATACAGGAAGATGAAGGCCCTGAAGATGAAGGACACATACATACTGATCATTATAGTAGTTGCTGATCATTTAATTATTCATTAGTTGGGCAGCCTCACACTTCTTTTTCTCTTTGGTTTGTTTTGGTCCCAGAGTCCAATGAGTGGTCCTTTTATTCCTGCTGCTCCTGTCAAAACTGCCTTGCCTGCTGGCCCTCAGCCCCAGCCCCAGCCCCAGCCCCAGCCACCACTTCCATCACAACCCCAGGCACAGAAGAGGCGATTCACAGAGGAGCTACCAGATGAACGGGAATCTGGACTTCTTGGATATCAGGTTAAATAGAATACCATGTCTTCCCTTGTCTTATCTTCCTCCTATATTCTCCCTTTAAAGAAAGATACATCTATATCTACTGTCCTAATACTAAGAATTCTGCTTTCTAGAAACCATTTAGGTTAAGATTTTATTCTTGAGAAATTAATTTCTTTGGAGTGGGTTTTGTCATTGAGATCAATGTGCTAAGAAAATACAAAGCTCCACTTAGAGAGAAGTCTCTTGTCTAACATCTGAAAGGACTTCCGTAGACTTCTGTGTTTCCCTGTATTTATACAGTAGACTCATGAAAGCCTCTGATTTTCTTACTTTCCTACATGTATTGCCAGAAGCTGTCAGTCTACCAATGAATGTATGGTTTATGTTTAAACTTTTGACTTTCAATTCACTATTCCCTTTGACCCTTATTTTAAAAAAAGAATGATTTTTTTTTGAGAACCTCCTACCTGCTAGCTCCCTGCCCTAGGAAAACACTTGCCAAAAGAATAAGGTTTGGGATAATTAATACCTTTTTGGTGGATACCTTGCCCTGGCATATTTGAGGCCCTGAGTTCAGTCTCTGACACCTCAAATGCTTGGCACGATTTTATCTGGAGAAGCACCTTTTTACATCATGCTCCTTGGAGCATTCTTAAAGCACAGCATTTTTACAATTAGAACTAGGCTTTTAGAAAACAGTTGAGATTATGGCCAGTTGAAAGCATAACATAATGATACAGCATGCCTGAGTCCTACAGAAAAATCCCTACTTTGACTAAATGCCAAATCCCTGTGTACGTAGTGCAGTTTGATTTATTGCAATTTATCAGAAAGATGAGACACTTTGACAGTTACATTAAGGAGCTGAAGTCAATACAGCAGTTGTAGATTTGCTAATGCCACTGTATTTTTCTGCTCATAGCATGGACCCATTCATATGACTAATTTAGGTACAGGCTTCTCCAGTCAGAATGAGATCGAAGGCGCAGGATCGAAGCCAGCAAGTTCCTCAGGCAAAGAGCGAGAGAGGGACAGGTAAGTCAGTAGGAACAATTACATGAACACATTCAGATGTCACTTGTTTGTACCATTGGTATGAGTAGTGATCATTGCTGTGAGCGTCAGTGTTACGAATTGAAGTGACATCATTTGAATCAAATAAGTTCTGTTAGGGCCAGGATTTAGCGCAGCGGTTCAGGCGCTTGCCTGGTAAGCGCAGGGTTGTGAGTTTGATCCCCAGTACCCCGCCCCCCCAAAAAAGTTTGGACTTCAAATAAGTTCCTGTTGTAATTGAAGCAGTAGTGGAAAATATATGCCTTTCACTTAGTTAAAAGCATTACATCCAGCTGTGAATAACCCAGTATTCATTTGTTCAGACATCTGCCTTCACAGTGGCACTTCTACTCATGAACTTAATTCTTTCCACAATTATGGTCACTAGACAAGAACCAAATCAAATTTCCCCATAAGGTCAACATTGAACCTAACCGTTGAATTTGATTTGCTTCTTGTCCAATTCAGTTTGTGACTAGAATCATGGAAAGAATTAAGTTTGTGAAGCAAGGTACCGCTGTACTGTTATAGTCTCCATCTTAGCCGTTTTCATAAGAGTTGGTGGTAACAAGTGTTACACAGTCACGCACTTTTGCTGCTTGAGGAACACAGAATGGCATAGGTGGAGATACTTGAATGGAAGGACATTGGGTGCTTAAATCTCCTTTCCTAGATTGTTACTTTCATCTTCATAAGAGGGAGCTGACTTCTTCCTGCAATACTTCGTTTTGTTTTTGATGTGGCTTTGCTATCTACACAGGCTTCATAACAGTTAAGCGTAATGGTTTGAAGAGTGCAAGGACAAGGGAAAGATAAAGAGTTAATGTCAATGGTAAAGTGAACAAAGGATTATGGAAACATTATTGTACTTCTCTTATAATCTATTGGAGAAGTTAAAATTTTTAGTTTGTCTGAGAGAAGTATTTATTTTCTTTTTACAGGCAGTTGATGCCTCCACCAGCCTTTCCAGTGACTGGAATAAAAACAGAGACTGATGAAAGGAATGGGTCTGGGACCTTACCTGGAAGCCATGGTGAGTAAGGTGTAGCTGGGGGACTAGGGAATAGAACTAATGTTAATCTTTTAATTTTCTAACCTGATATTCATTCAGGTGTTTAATCCAACCTCTGTAATCTACTGGCTAATGAGAATACTTGTGTTTTTCTTTTTTTTTTTTTTTCAAATGAGGACAGCATATAGTTATGCAGGCTTACTTTCAACCACCGTGTGTCTAGAAGAGTCAGTTGGCTTATTTTATACATAGTATCAGTGACATTAAAACCCTAGGAAATACTAATGAGTGGTAGGTCGTTTCAAAATTCTCTTGCCAGTGTTGTCCGAATACCTGAAAGTGATCTGCTACAGACTTAATAATAAACATTGATTTTCTTTGTATTGCGAACTGAGCCACATGTCGTCCCCTTGTAGCCTGAGGCTGTTACAGAATCCCAGAACTCTAAATCCAGTAGTGGTGCATGGGGTCAGTTTTGTTCTTTACCTATAGTCATAGTAAAAACAAACAGAAGAAAATACATTTTTTTTCTTTTCTTGACTTCTTTTCTTTTAACTCTAAAAGGTGAAATGTCAGCCCCTAGAGACTCATTTGCTAACTTTCCTTTTTGTCTTTTTCTTTTTTTTTTCCTTTTTTTTTTTTTTTTTTTTTTTTCTTTTTTTTTTTTTTTTTTTGTGTGTGTGTGTTTCTTTTTTCTTCTCTGTTTTCTTACATGGTTCTGGTGGATTCACATTTGCTGATGCTGGTGCTGTTTTTCGTGTGATCTTCAACATTTTTGGGTGACCATGACCCTGTGACCTCAAAATGGTGTCCAACTAACTACTTACAATTAACATCTTTTTTTTAATTAACGAATTTATGGTATTATCTTTTTTTTTCCCTTGGTGGGGATTGGGGTTGGGTTGTTTTTTTCTATTCTAGATTATCCTGCCAAGAAGATGAAAACTACAGAGAAGGGATTTGGCTTAGTGGCTTATGCTGCAGATTCATCTGATGAAGAGGAGGAACATGGAGGTCATAAAAATGCAAGTAGTTTTCCACAGGGCTGGAGTTTGGGCTATCAGTACCCATCATCACAACCACGAGCTAAGCAACAGATGCCATTCTGGATGGCCCCATAGGAAGCTGTGGAACAGTTTTGACCTTGGAGACTTCTTAGCAATAATGCATGCGTTTGATTTAATAAGACTTGGGGCCTGTGCTGGGAGCCATCATGGACCTTGCAGAAGTTAGAAATGCAGTGTCTCTTTCTTAAAGGGATTCCATTCTTTTTTAAAAAAAATTTCTGCAGTGACATAACTTCTGTTAAAATTTAATTAGGATCACAAATTTGTTTCAGAGCTTTTCTAATGGTTGGTGAAATGTGCTTGTCAGGTGACACATCCCAGTAGGATGATTCCCATGTACATTTGAAAGGTCCAGCCCTGTCCAAATGAACAGTCACAACCTTCACCCAAAGAAAGGTTTATTTGTATTTTACTATTGTTGGGTCAATTTTGATATTCACTGGTTACAAACAAAGCCTTACTATTTATTAGTGAAGAATTAGTTTTAAAATTGTCTTTTGCTTTCAGTATTTCTCAGAGATCCTAATCCCTATTTCAGTTTGGAGTCTTCATTTTGAAAATTGCTGTTTTACTAATTTAAAAAATACTGGATACAGATGGATCCTGAATAAGAAAATGAAATTACTTTCCATTGTGTCTTTTTATTGGGATGATGTGAAGCTGGCACCTTCAGGCACATTTGTTCAGACAGCCATTGCCCTTCTAACCTCCATGTCTCCAGCTAGGTTACAGAAAACTACTTGACTAAAAGCTGGTCAGAACTCGTCACAGAAATGAAACAGTGGTCTGTCTGTCATAGAACTGGTTGCAGCTAAGAGATTTGACTACATCCAGTAGGATGGTGGACTTAGTGACTGAATTGCAACTTGTCCTTTTTTCTTGGCATTACAGGTTTTGCCAAAAGAACTTTTTTGTATCAAATATTGATATGTGAAAGTGAAGGAGCTAGTCTGCTGAACCAGGAATAGTTTTAAGATTCTGAACTGTCATTTTTGCACATTTGAATACTTTGCAGGCTGGCTTTGTACAAACTTAATTCTCTGGTTTCCTATATGTTGTAAATAATTAGACCATAATTTCAATATAAATAAATGTATAAATATTCTGCTTGTGTTTTTTGTGTTCTTTTTCTTCCACAACCCATCCATACACTGAAACAGCTGGGCATGGTGAAGCACACAGTGTATTCCTGGCACTCTGGAAGCTGGGGCAGGAGGATTGTAGTCATTTCAGTGCCACTATGGGCTACATAGTTCAAGGACAGCCCCAACTACATTTCAAGAACTTATCTCAGAAACCAAAAAACAAAAGTGTTTGTTTTTACTTGCCACCTGATGAAACTGCAGTCCCCCATAATGTATACTGACTCAACATTTGCATATAGTTACGAGTTTGTAACTGCAAAGTACGAGCTTAAAGTCCAGATGAAAAATTCTAACTTTAGATTGTTCTAGATACGTTGCATTTCATACCATTGCCCTCCTTTATTTCACAGAAGGTTAAGGAGACCGAATAAAACACGTTGTAAGGGAAAAGATTATTTATTTAATTTATTTATATATTTATTTATTTGTACCAGGGGTCGGACTCACGACCTTGCACTTACCTGGCAAGTGCTTGAGCCGCTGAGCCAAATCCCAGGCCCAAAGGTTATTCTTGAAAAGCAGTGGGCACAAGTTGCATCAGAAAGTGTTCCAGTTTTCCTTCCAGTACTCCGTGCTGCCTAGAGGTGTGTAGAGTTACAGCTGCTTTTAAATCAAGGGCACTAGGAGTCCTGGACTTTTTCTTTCTGCCAGAGTAATGCATCACACAAACCAAATTTTTCTTGTATGTGCGTTTAGAATACCTATAGAACTCAGGATAATCGTTAACATAATTTTGGTTTCAGAAGCCAAGTTGGTGAGGTTTTTTGTTTGTTTGGTTTTTTTAGACTGAATGAGTGCTCTCTACCTTGAGCTAGTCTACCTACTGCTTTGACCTCAGCCTTGTGTTTTGGGGGAGGATTTGAAAGGGTGGAAGGTTGTCCCTTTCGCCATTTTTGCAGAACTTGAGCAAAGTGGTTGAGGCCCCTCGGGGTCCACGTATTATTTTCTCCTGACCCCCATCTCTTCCGTTTCTCTTAACGCCCAGGTTTCGCGGAACTAGGTCTGGGGGCCGGGAAAGGGGATGTCCCGCCCCTGAGGGCGGGGCGGGCATCGGGGTGGCCTGGCCCCTCCCGATGGGACCCGGCCGCTGGCGCCATCTTTCCCAGCTCTGCAGCAGAGGGATTTCTGGTCAGTGTGGGGCCTTGGGACTGTGTCCGCCAAGAGGCCCCGCGGGCACGGCTGGCCGGCCGCACTGTCCACAAGCGGCAGGGCGGGGCGTATGGGACCCCGGGTACTGGCCAGCAGGGAAGGGGCTCTCAGGACGGGAGGGGCGGGGCGCGGCGCCAGGGCGATGGCTCTAGGACCCCGGGATCCAGGCACCTAGCCCGAGGGCCGCATGTTTTCAGCGGCCACACTGCGACCTCGGTTCTTTCCTGGCAACCTCAGCCCTTCTGCTCATGCTGGAGTCCCCTTTTGAAAAGACGCTCTAAATTTCTTTGTCTCTTTTTATGTGTATGTTGGAAACCCTGTAATGTGTCATAGGACCGAGGACAAGGCTGGGGCTTTTTAGGGCTCATTCAACAGTGAGCAACAGGCGTAGGCCAGGCTCAGTGGAGGCGGGCGTGCGAGCACCGCAGTCCCCAGCTGTCCTCTGCTGCCCAAAATATGATGTGCTTTCCTTCCAGGTGGCTTTAAGTCGGGGGTGGCCCAGGGTCCCCAGGAGCGCGATGGACTCTGGAGCTCGCCCTGGGGGTGGCAGCTGTAGCAGCCCTACTGGGCTGTCCCGAGAATACAAGCTGGTGATGCTGGGTGCCGGTGGCGTGGGCAAGAGTGGTAAGTGACATTTGGCATTTGATAAGACAAAACGACCTCTACCGAGACCAGATAGGATACTGGATAGTGTGCAGTGTTGATACTTGACATTCTTTTGTGTGTCACCTGAGGGAGGGTTTTAACTTTCACTTCTTGTTTCGTAGCTATGACCATGCAATTCATCAGCCATCGATTTCCAGAAGACCATGACCCCACTATTGGTAAGTCAGACCCTCACTCGCTCTGGTTCCCAAACTTGCTAAGAAGCTGTACTGGTGAATGCCAGTTTTAAAATGCTATTTATGAATATATTTTGAGCCCCCTCCTTGTCATCTAATTCAGATTTATTTAGAAGTAGTGATATCATAGAAGTAGTTAATCAATTTCCTTTTTTCTGTATTTAACTCTGTATGTAAGTAAGTCACCTTTATCTCTGTCATGGGCTGAGCATTAATAGGACAACTTTCTTTGAATAGTTTGGTTCCTATACTGTATTGTCACACCAAAGGGAAATTTACAGGCTGCCTAGTGAAGTCTTTTTGCTATCACTTCTCTAAGGGTCTGACTTGAGGTTGACTCTAAGTATGAGTCAGCTGGTTTGAACTTCCACAAAAGGAAGTCGAAAAACAAGTAGAGCCAGCCCAGTGAACTCTTGAAGCTAGGCGTACCAGACCTGGATGTCTTACACCTGAACCCTTCACTTATTTCCTTATACCTGAAGTTCATTGTACTGTGATGTCTTTTCCCATGTCACCAACTCTCTCTTGTCATAGTACTAGTAGAGTTAAAAAGTCATTTTGTTTGTACCTTTTCATTGTTTTACTTGCCATTCTTTACAAACACTAAAACATCTCTGTCATTCCTAAACCAGTAGGAAGCAGGTTGGATTCTAAGGGGTTGCATTCTTCTATAACAGCAGTTACTGAGGAGGGCCTACAAAGTCTGCCATCCTAGTGTTATTTCATATGTGGTGCTCTGCCATGATGCCAGGGCTCTCGGAGTGATTTCCACTAGGCTGGGCTCCTGCTGTTCTGCAAAGCCAGTCAGTGTTTGTGGCAGCCCAGTGTTGGGTATAGGTGCTTCTGTGAATTTGGGGGAAATAGAAACAGTTCTTGTTTTTGTTTTTGTTTTTGTTTTTGTTTTTTTTCATATACTGTATTAGATTTGGGGATGGGGGATGCTGAGGATCCAACCCAGGGCCTTATGTGTGCTAACTACACACTACCACTGAGTGACACCCAAACTCTGGTATATCAAATTTACAACATTGTCCTATGGGTGGAAGTTTTAGGAATAAAATCAGTTGAGGGGCCTGGGGATGTAGACCCCTGTAGAATGCTTTCATAGCATGTGCGAGGGCCTGGGTTCCGTTCCAAGCCCTGCTCCCCAAAAAGAAAAAATCAGTTTAGGGGTTAGGATTATTTACTTGAAAATTCCAGAAATGCGCTGGAGATATAGCTCAGAGGCACATGACTTTGATTCCCAGTACCAAAACAAACAAACAGAAAATTTCAGAAACATCTCCTTTCTTCGGAATAAAACTCAAAGAGGCTGGAGATTTAGTCAGTGGTGCAGCACTTGCCTGGCAAGTGCAAGGTTGCGAGTTCAATCTCCAGTACAAAAACAAAACAAAATAAAACTCATATATTTGTTCCATATAATAGGTACTTTTTAGTTTTTTTCTCTTCTTGTTTTATTTAATTTGTTACTTTTTATTTTTCATTTCCTCTTTTCCTTTTTCTTTTTTGTGCTGGGATCAAGCTTAAGACCTTGCACACCATAGGCAGTCACTCTACCACTATGTACACCCCAGCCCCAGGAGGTAGTTTTTTGTTTTTCGTTTTCTGTTTTTTTAGACAGGGTCTTGGTATGTGCAGTAGCCCAGGCTGGCCTTAAACTCACTATGTAGCTGAGGCTGTCCTTTAACTCACAGAGATCCTCCTGCCTCAGCCTCCTGGCTGCTGGAATTACAGGTATGTGCCACCATGCCCAGCTTCATGAGGCAATTTTAAAATCTGCCCATCCCCCCCAATGTTGTCACTTGTTCTCCTGACAGTATTCTAAGATTCAACAGTAAGTACTATGTCTCTTAATTGCTATTATGTGCCAACCACTGTGGTAGGACCTCCGGTACAGTGGCAAGCAAAACCATAAGGTGACTACTGTGATTCAGTTGACAGTAAGTACGAAAGTGTCTGTGTCTATGAATACTTCTTTATTAGCACATATTTGTATCTGAAATTAAAATATGAAGCCGTGTGTGCTGGCACACGCCTGTAATCCCAGCACTTGGGAGGCTGAGGCAGGAGGATCTTTGCAAGTTCAAGAACAGTGTGGGCTATAAGGGCCAGCCTGAACTGCAAGGTGAGACCCTGTCTCAAAAATACCAAAAAAAAAAAAAATTGAGACTATATTTCCCTTACTATTTATGGTGCTCACTCATATTTTCTGCTTTATTTAGGTTTTTGCTTGTTTATTCTAATGTTGGTCTGAGCCCATTAGGTTGATTTCACAACTCACTAATCCTAGTAGATCATTGCTTATAGTTTAAGAAACATTGATTTAGCTGGGTATGGTGCTATAGGCCTGTAATCCTAGCACTGTGGGAGTTTGAGGCAGGAGATTGCAAATGATCCTATCTCAAAATAACATTTAAAAAAAAAAGGGTTAGGGTTAACTCATTATAAAGGCCCTCGGTTCAATTCCCAGTGTTGGAAAAAAAGGACAAGAAACGAAAAGGAGAGAAACATTGATTTAATGGGCTCCTCATCTTTAAAGAGTTAGAAGCAAAGATTTATAAAAATTGTTAAAAGGAAGTTCATTAGGATATAAATGGCAGTTGCTTTTTTTTTTTTTTTTTAGTTACCAGGAATCGAATTCTAGGACCTTGCTCTTGTCAGGCAGGCATTTGTGCCACTGAACTATATCTCTGGCCACATGGCAGTTACTTTTGAATGATAAAAATACTGAGTTTCCCTTTTTTACTTTTCTATATTTTACAGAATTTAATGGGCTGTTCATCTTGGAAGAGAAATTAGAAGCAAGGATGTATAAGAATTGTTAAAAGGAAGTTCATTAAGATATTAGTGGCAGTTGCTTTTGAGTTATGAAAATATTGAGTGTCTCTTTTTTACTTTTCTGTTTACTATAATAATATATTTTACAGGTTTTACTATAATAATACATATAAAATAAGCTAGGTATGGTAGCACATACTGTAATTCTAGCTAATGGAGGGCTGAGGCAGGAGGATCTTTTGAGCCCAGGAGTTTGGGACCAGCCTGAGGAACACAGTGAAACCCTGTCTCTCTTAAAATTAATTTTTTTTTTTTTTTTTTTTTTTTTGCGGCCCCAGGGATTGAACTCACAACCTTGCGCTTGCCAGGTGGGCGCTTAGGCCACTGAGCTAGATTCCCGGCCCTGGTGTTTTTGAGACAGGGTCTCACTATGCTGTTCAGGCTGGCCTTGAGCTCACTTTGTAGCCCAGGCTGGTCTTGAACTTACAACGATCTGCCTGTCTCAGCCTCCCGAGTGCTGGGATTACAGGCGTGAGCCATCACGCCCGGCTTCTCTCTTAAAATTATAACATATGCAACAGAGAAATTTTCTTTCATAAAGAAGGAATTATAATATGGATTCTTTAGAAAGTATAAATTATGTTTTTTTCGTTTTCTGTAGTATTAAAATGAACTGTAGTATATAATTAAGTACATAGGCTTTTGAGTGAAGCAACCTTGGGTTAATAGTCTATCTCTGTCACTAATTAACTCTAATTTTGTTTTTGTACCAGGAATCAAACTCAGGACCTTGCATTTGCAGGCAGGCGCTGTGCCACTGAGCTAGATACCCTATCCAATTAACTACAATTTGAAGTTTTTTTGTTTTTATTTATTTTTTTAGACATGTCTTGCTGTATAGTTCAGGCTGGTCTTAAAACTCACTATGTAACTGAGGCTGATCTCAAACTCATAAAAAATCCTCTTGCATGAGCCTCCAAGTGCTGGGATTACAGGTGCAAACCACCACAGCTAATCTCAGAAACCTTTTGTAGCATAGAATTATAGTTAAAGTCTTATAAATTTAAACTAAGCTATCAATAAACTGTATTACCGCCTATATAGGAAAGGAAAAAAAAAAAAACCCTGAGTTAAACACCCAGCTTATATCTCTTAATAGATTTATCATGCTTCCTAAGGAAATTTGGGCACTTCAAAGAAGTAGGGTAGAATCAATTTCTTCATAAGATGATTCTTTTTTAGGGAGGTATGATATTTAAAGAGATTGAAATGCTACTTTAAAAAAAAAATTGAACTCAAGGAATTATTTATTTATTGGAAGGTGGGTTGGAGACAGAGTCACCCTAAGTTGCCCATGCTGGGTTCAAACTTGTGATCCTTCTAAAATTGATATTTCTTCCTTTGTTTACGAGTTAATAGTCTAGCTTTCTTTTCTCCTGTAGAAGATGCTTATAAAATCCGGATCCGTATTGATGATGAACCTGCCAATCTGGACATTTTGGATACAGCTGGACAGGTATTAAATCCCAGAATGCTATGAGTTAAGGTATTTTTCCTCTGGCAAAGGGGAGGGGAAAGCTTGCACAGAGATCACTAGTTTATCTCTTAATTTTCCATGCACGCTGACTCAGGATAGCAGGTAACCAGCATACCTCTTTAATCTGAAGCAAGTAGCTAGTCTATGTGGTTCTAGGCTGCCTTCATACATTATTGACCCTTGTATCCCTCTAGGCAGAGTTTACAGCTATGCGGGATCAGTACATGAGGGCAGGAGAAGGATTTATTATCTGTTACTCTATCACGGATCGCCGAAGTTTCCATGAAGTTCGAGAGTTTAAACAGCTTATTTATCGAGTTCGACGTACTGATGATACACCTGTGGTTCTTGTGGGAAACAAGTCCGACTTGAAACAGCTAAGACAGGTGAAAAAAGAAAAGAAACACTGTGATCTTGTGGGATGAGTCATTTTTGTTTCTTGACTTAGAGATTCTTTTTGCCTTAAAATAGAAAAATCAATATTAGCTTCTCCCTAACCTTGAAATTTTTCATGTATGTACTAATTTGCTATTACTAAAGGTGAAATCTAGATTTTAGGAATTAGTTTACAGGACAGAATTCACTAGATTATAACCAAATGACAAATAGAACACCCATTAGGCAAAGGGTCATGGAATGTTCCTTTCCTGAGACTTCAGAAATAAAAATGTTTACATTGCAGCAGGAAAAACTTCTGTCAAACTTCACCTTTAATACCCTTCCTGTGGTGAGGGTTATGAACTCAGGAAGAGGAAACTAAGGAAAGTTGTAGAGGATTTTAGAATAAGTGATACCCTTAAGTTAGCAATGACTAAAATTTTGTGTTTGAGCTGAGGAAGTAGTGGTATATGCCTGTAATCCGAGCTTCTTGAGAGGCTGAGGCAGGAGGATTACAAGGTCAAGGCTAGCCTGGGAAACTTGGCAAAAACTTGAAAATATAATTCAAAAGAACTGAGGATGTAACTCAGCAGTACAGTACTTGCTTAGCATGCACAAGATCCTGATTCAATCCACATTACTGCAAACAAAACAAAAACTTGTGCTGTCTGGTATGGAGGTAAAGGTGTAGGGAAATGTATACATCTGTTACTACTAGTGAAAGTAATGAATAGTACAAACCTTTGGCAGTAAATTTATTTATTTTATTTTATTTTTGCGGCACCGGGGATTGAACTCACGATCTTGCGCTTGACGGGCAGGCGCTTAGACCGCTGAGCTAGATCCCCAGCCTTGTTTTTGAGACAGGATCTCACTATGCCATTCAGGCTGGCCTTGAGCTCACTTTGTAGCCCAGGCTGGTCTCGAACTCACAATGATCTGCCTGTCTCAGCCTCCCGAGTGCTGGGATTACAGGCTTGAGCCACCACGCCCGGCATTGGCAATAAATTTATAATACTTCTCAGTTAAACCATTGGAAGACTAAATTTATATAAAAAATATTCATTGCCAGACTATTTATGGTAGTAGAAAATGAGAACCAGTCTAACCATCCAGACGCAGAAGAAATTGCTAGGCACAGAGGCTGGGGCAGGAGAAGCATGAGTTCAAGGCCAGGTGTGGGCCACATAGAAATTTCAAGACTGGTCTTGACTACCTAGTGAGACCCTGTCTCAAAAAGCAAATAAAAATATAGGTGAAATTATGGCATATCTGTAATTGGCTACATCAATTTAGGGTTTCTAAAGTTTTCAGAATTGTAGTTTAAGTATATAGCTCTTTCCCATGTGCGTGCTTGCTTGCTTACTTTCTTTTGTTGTTGTTGTTGTTGTTGTTTTGAGACAGGGTCTCACTATGTAGTTTAGACTGGTCTTGAACTTACTATGTAGACCAGGCAAGACTCAAACTCAAGGCAATCCTCTTGCCTCAGCCTCCTGTACAGATGTGCAGATCATACTCGGCTCTTCTTTCTTAAAATGAAAGACATAAAAAATAAATAAATAAATAAATAAATAGATGAAAGGCATGAAGAAAATTAAGATTGCAGAGGTCGGGGATATAGATCAGTGATGCAGTGCCTGCCTGGCAAGCGCAAGGTCCTGAGTTCGAGTCCTGAAACCCCGCGCCCCCCGCAAAGAAAAGAAAATTAAGATTGCATATTGAAGGTGGAAGCAACCTTAGAAGTCATGAATTAGGGCCTCCCCAAATTCTGAACTCCCTGTGCTTGCAAACTTGGACAGTTGAGCTCTTCCTGCTGAGGTAACCCCCTCACATTTTTCTTTAAGAGTAGGAAAATTTATTGGGGAATAGGAATAACTCCTGAGAGAAGGGGTCTGGAATGAGTTGCCTGTCCCTCACTTTTTTTGGGTGATTGTAATTGTTTCATACTTTTCCTACTATAAATTTACCCATGTTTATACTTTTAAAGGTCACTAAGGAAGAAGGGTTGGCTCTGGCCCGAGAATTCAGCTGTCCCTTTTTTGAGACTTCTGCTGCATACCGCTACTACATTGACGATGTTTTCCATGCACTTGTCCGGGAAATACGTAGAAAAGAAAAGGAGGCAGTACTGGCCATGGAGAAAAAATTTAAACCCAAAAGCAGTGTCTGGAAGAGGCTGAAGTCCCCATTCCGGAAGAAGAAGGATTCAGTAACTTGAAGGGAAGGCATGGAATGCTTATCTGTGAACTGCAGTGCTTAATCCAAGCAGTCCAGTAACCTGCAGTAGTGAGCGTGGTACTTGCTCTTTCTCCTGTTAATGACCGTTATTTTTAAAGTAACTGATGAGGGGGACATGGCTACTAGAAGTTTCCAGTGATGTGGTAAAATATTGTTTCTTAGTTGTTTCTGATTTATTAACCAGCAGAGCACTGTCTGCTTTTCAGGTGTCACATTAGAATTTGAGTCTGCCACTCTTGGGATCATGTTGCTGATATTAATCCATGTGAATCGTTTACACCAGGAGAGTGTGTAGGCCCTGGGTGTTTGACCAAGTGCACAGTGGAGTCTTGTGCTGTGTAGTCCTGTTGGCCTTCATCTTCAGTTCCCTGAGAAGGGCCTCAGTCTGTTTTCCACATTGTGCTTCCCAAAGACAAAAGGACAGTTCTGTAGGGAAACCAGTGCTGAAAAGATAAGTGCCAAAGCCCAGCAAATAACTGTGGAGCTGGCTCCTGCTGCAGACCATGGAGTGCTGAGAGTGGGCAAGTTGGGCCATGTGCTTACAGGGACTTGCTAGAGTCCAAGCAGGCTGAACCTGGCTTTTCTGAGACATACACATTTGCCCCAAAGCACTGGGGTGGATAAGAATGGACAGACACCTATAAAATTCAGTGATGGTTTCTTGTAGGAGGCTATTTTACTGTTCAGGGTGTACCTTTCTTTCCCTTCAAAGGCAAACATTTGGGGACCACTACTGGATTACTCTTGTTTAAATCCTTAGTTGGGAGAGCAAGTGTCTTGTACAGCTTTATGTTCCCACAGATGCGCACATCAGTACACAAATTCTTCCCAGTGCTTGCCTTTACTTTCTCTTTGCTTTTTAGATACTTCAGGCTTGGCAAAGTGGTTTTTAGCTCCTTCATTTGTCTGGCTGCATTTTCCATACAGAAGTTTATGTTATGTATGTGTCTTCTTGACATCAAAGTTATCAGACTCAGGATTCTAAGAAAGCGTGTGACTAGGCGTAGCAATGTCCGCCTGTAAATTTCAGCACTGGGGAGGCCCAACAAGAGAATGGCTTGCCTGAACTACATAGTGAGACCCTTTCTCAAAGAACCAAAAAAGAAAAGAAAGCCTGTGGCTTTTCTGTTTATCGGGAGTCCGTCTTGATGCTTTAATATTCACATACAGTTTGTAACCTGAAGATTTCTGTAGAAAGACTTTACAAAGTTCACCTCAGGGTTGTGTGAGCCTTGATAAAATGTAGACTAAGAGAAAACCACTTGACCATGAAAACATTTTGAGAAACTATAGTCCCAGGAAGATGCAGCTTTAACTTGGTGGGGACTGCTCTGTGTGTGGAGAGTACATGGAGAGAAGGGCCAAGAGCAGCACACCTCATGTTGAGAATTAAATATCACTGAAGCAACGTTTGTCTACTTGGACAACTTTCTGTGGCACCCCTGGAAAAGCACATGGCTGAACTTGTTATTTTGCATTGTTAATTAAAGACAGGAGGACAGGGTTACTGTGTTTTCCTATCTGTGGTCCAGATTTAAAGAAAAGTGACTGGTGGAACTTTTATTAACTCTGAGTAGTTGTCCTTTTTCAAACTTCTGAAACACTTGTGCTACCAGATTAGTCCTGTTTCTGGTACTCAGCCCATCTAGATGTGAAAAGCCACAAGTCGAGTCTTTGCAGGGTTTATCTCACAGGAACCGTGACGCTCGCAAGAAGCCAGAAAGCAGAAAAGAAACAGTGCAGTTCTGTTATAATATTATACATCATTTAAACTGGCTTAGGACCCTTTAAGTTTGACACCTTAGCTTCTCATTACTAATGGCCCGGGGAATTGTCATTAGCACCAAGCAAGAAAGTGTCAGCTATAACTGGGTATGGTGGTGCACACTTGTAATTCTAGCACTTGGGAGGCTGAGGCAGGAGAATATTTGCGTGTTTGAGACCAGCTGGGGCCTCAAAATGAGCTCAAGACCAGCCTGAACTGCACAGTAAGACCCTATCTCAAAAAAAAACAAAAAAGTATCAGCTGTGTAATTATTGAAAATAATCAAGGTAACAACATTTCCGGCAAGAAAAATCTGTAAGAAGTGAATTCATGCATATGGAAAAAAATAAGCTAGGGTTTTTGAGACTGTCACTGTCACCTATATGACCTTTGGATGAGCTAATCCCTTGGTTAGTGTCCAAATAGAATTGTGCTAGATGCTAAGCGCTAGATGGTTTCAGAGTGTAAGTCATAGCTTTATTCTTAGTGACCACAGATAGAGTGTAGGTAATTTATGAGCTCTAAGTAATCTCCTTTAACAAGTTTGAGAGCATTAAAATTAATTGCTGCCTAGAACTTCAAAGAGAGAAATTCAGGGATGAGTTGAAAGGCACTGGAACTATTCATTCATGTTGATACCAGCTCAGTAAGCCAAGATTCCAAAGCTAAAGCTGGATGTTGGGGCACACACCTTTAATCCCTGCACTCGGGAGGCCAAAGTAGGAGAATCAAGAGTCCAAGGCCAGCCTGGACTAAAAACAAAAACAAAACATTGAAAAGCTAGTGTCTAGAATTAGCTGTTCAGAATACAGAAGGGGACTGGTCATGTATTAGCAAAAATGGGCCTACTGTGATGTTTGGGAAGAGGGGAGTTTTTCCCTTATGCACTTGTATATGAAGACCGTTTATATGACACAATACAAAACTTTTAAACAATTTTGTTGGGCTTTTCTTTTGCTTACCTGTAAGTGGGCAGAAACATTTGGGATTGGGGCTGGGGATTTAGCTCAGCAGCACAAGCGCCTGCTTGGCAAGCATGAGGTCATGAGTTTGAGCCCCAGTATACAAAAAAAAAAAAAAAATTTGGAGTCATTACAAAAAGATGATTTTAAGAAAATATATATAAAACTGAGAGTGTAGCTCATTATAGAGCATATTGCCTAGCATACTTGAGTCCCTAGGTTTAATCCTCTGCACCTAAAAATGGAAAAAATACCATGAGATTTTATTTTCTGGAAAGCAATAATTGAAAAAAATTTGAACTGAATGTGGGTGTATGCCTGTAGTCTGATTACCTGTAAGTGGGTAGAAATATTTGGAATCATTACAAAAAGATGATTTTGGGGCTGAGGATTTAGCTCAGTGGCTCAAGCACTTCCCTGGTAAGCATGAGGTCGCGAGTTCGATCCCTGGTACCAGAAAAAAAAATGATTTTAAGAAAATATGTATAAAACTAAGGGTGTAGCTCAATATAGAGTTTATTGCCTAGCATACTTGAGTCTCTAGGTTCAATCCTCAGCACCTAAAAAAGGGAAAAATAATGTGAGATTTTGTATTCTGAAAAATAATAATTGAACTGAATGTGGTGGCATATGCCTGTAGTCTGACACTGGGGAGGCTGAGACAGGAGGGTCACAAGGTGGAGGCCAGCCTAGGCAACTTAGCAAGACCTTGTTTGAAGAAATAAAAAGGGCTAGAGTATGGCGTGGTGGTAGGGTACCCCCTGGGTTTGATCCCCAGCTCAAGAAAATGTTTTGTTTTGTTTGGTACCAGGGATTGAACTCAGGACCTCACACTTGCCAGTCAGGCGCTTGTGCCGCTGAGCTGTAACCCCAGCCCCAAGAAAATGTTTTTGAGCATTCACCAAGTACAGATACCCTTTGTCAAGTGTTAGTGAGCATGCTGCAGAAGGACTTTGGATTGAAGAGATGACCTCTTCATGAGGTAACAGGGAAACGTAAATGGAGAGTGATGGCATAGTCCATACAGACCAGAGCCATGCAGGGATGTATAAGAAGAGGAGAATTGCTTATGTGGAAGTCATTGCTTTTGTTTCTTCTACTTTAAGTGGGTACTAGTATTGGTAGAGAGGACCTAGTTGGTACATTAAAAGAATATATTTGTTTCCTCATTATTCAGCACTTTTTAGTGTTTACTTTG
>RJWT010016312.1:0-19940 GCA_004365215.1 Cuniculus paca | reverse complement strand
AGAATCTTATGCCAATATGATTGTTTTGCCCTTCTAAGTTGTTTGGTCATTTTGTCTTGAGGCCCTGAGAGGTTTTTTTTTGTTTTTGTTTTTTTTTCTTTTTTCTGTCATCTTTGAAGTTTAATAATTTTGTTAGACTATATCTTGATTTGATCCTTTGAGGTTCTTTTTCTCATGTACCCATTTTATTTGGTGACCATTAGTTCCAGCCCATTATTTTGTTTTTCTTTTTTGGGTACTCCGATTTTAAAAATGTTATTTCTTCTTAGCTTATCTTTCATTTCTGCCACTTTCTCTCCTTCCTCTCCTCCCCTTCTTCTTTCCCTTTTGCTCTTCCTTCTCCTCCTCTTTCTTCTGTTTCATTGTTCTTCTGTTTTTTTTTTGCTTTGCTTCACTGCCCCTTATTAAATTTTCCTTTATCTCTTGCATACTTTGTAATTTAAACTTTAATTTTTGAGGTTTTAATTTCTTTTTTTTCCCTGAGTTCAAGCAATTAATTTTTTATTTCTTTTTTCATGTATGTTTTTTCTAAAATTTTGCATTTCTATCTCAAGAAATTGTTTATATCTCTATATTTTCACTTGAACATATTTCATTTAATTTTCAAATATTAAAATTTTCTTTTGCTATTTATTTATTTATTTATTGGTGGGGGTAGGTGGATTTTCATCGGTTGAGCCGTTTTGAATCTACTTTCTGAGTTTGGGCAATCCTCTATACTTTTATTGAGTTTTCTTCTGTTTACTTTTGTTGATTTTTAATTGTAGTCAGTTTCCTACTTTTCTGGTGCCTCCTTTTGTTAGTGTAGCAAAGCACAGATCTTGTGGGGTTTGTGTGTGTGTAAGGGGGTTGAGGATATTTTTATATGTCCGCTAATACTTTTTTAGGTGTGTTTTATCTTGTGCAATCCTAGGTATTTTTACTCCTACCCACCTAGCTGTTAAGGTCGTCTTTCACTGTGTTTTGCACTGCAGTCATGCCTGTTAAGGTTGTCACTTTGAACTGGGCATATTCTTAACATTCCTTTTCTCTAGTCCCTGTGCTAGTCTAATGGGACACAGTTTTACAATTTTTTACGTTTAGGGCAAAGAATTAAAGGTTTTAGTGGTGATCTTAGATCAATTTTAGCATCTCTCTCATTTGCCTCTTGCCTCTTCCCTTCACATTTTCTCAGCTTGCCCCTTTACTTCGAACTTAAGAGTTGGAATGGGAGTGCAAAGCTCTCTCTCCGGAATGTTGTCTGCCTGGCCTCCTTTTCACATACAGTCTTAAATTATTTTTGTAGGATGTTTTGGAAGACATTGATCTTGTCAGCTGTCATTGTTTTCAGCTCACATAAGAATTATCTGAGGCCTAGGACAGTAGGATCTTTTTCTGGAGACTTGATTTTGCTGGGGGCATTTGGAGGCGCTGTCTGGGATTGCCTGGGTCCGTTTTCACAGCCTGAGGCTCTCTGAATTGCCTGGGAGATGTGACACTTGACCGCAGGTCTTCACTCAGGTGGGTCCACATTCATGTCTCATCATTGTCATGAAAACGAATCCTTTAGGACTGTTTGCCGGACACTCCAAGTTGGCCACTTTCCCTTTTGCCTCACTCATTGCTGTGGTGAGTTGTCACAACCGATTTTCAGTTTTCAGTTGATGTGTTGGCGAGGCTGATACTCACAGTGGCTTTGTGCCCAGCATCTTTCTGGTTTCATGCTGCCTTGCAGAGTTTGGTTTAGTAATTCCTTTCTATTCTGTTACTTCTTCAATGCTTGTAACAATTTAAAGCAGTTGTTAGTAGTATCTATCAGGAGGTTTGTCCAGCCCAACACTACTAGAAATGGCAGTTGGTTCATTCTTTTATTAAAACACTTTACTTTTGATTTAGTGGAACTTCAGATAGGAAGAATGGTAGCTTCATTCACTCAGTTCTCCTTAGAGTCTCCTAGCAGGAAACTTGGCTCAGCCTCTTAGCAGCTGAAGATCTGTGCTGCCCCAAATGGGGATGCTTTGCCTCACTGGTAGAGCAGTTTATGACGTATAACAGCTCTGATTCATAATGATGATGATAATAATGAGGAACATTTCTTTACCACTTCACTGTGCCAAGTGCTCTATATTTTCCATATATTATTTTAACATAAAAATGTATCCTTCCATGTTACACATCATTACCTGAAGCTTAGCTACCATGTCCCTGGCCTAACTTTTTATGGGTAATAAATGCCAGAAATATGTGTCAGACCCATTCTGGGCTTTCCAAGTAGTGGGCTAGTGAATTCCAGCACACGTTCTGTCTTCACGGACTTTGTATGATTTGCTTCTTAGACATCCTTCCCTTCCTAGTCTCAGGTTACACAGTGAGGACACTGTGAGATGGACAGGTATCACTTGAGATGTGAAAGCTTGATTCACTGGTATTTCCACTAGAATGGAGGATCATTTCTCTTCTTAGGAAATGATTATGACTTCATGCAAATGTAAAACAGTGATCAGTAAAGATCAGAACGATGCCTTAATTTGCTAGAGACACTCCACATGGTGGTAGAGAGCTTTGCTTTGTTGGTATTGTCAGTGCTAATTTCAGCATGTTTGTTGACTGTAAGACATTATACTTAGCCCCACACATCTTAGAGTATAATTTGCTTCTGGCAGAATTTCTGTGTGGTTTAATAGAGACTGTCCTGGGGACTATTTTGTGTATTTATTTTTTTCCTCTTGATTTACAGTTATTTGCTGGCGTAAAGGATGGGGAAAGCTTGCAGCTCTTTGAACACAGTTCTCGCTCTGCACATAAACAAGAGACACACAGCATGGAGGCCGTGAAGCTTGTAGAATTTGACCTTAAGCAAACACTCACCAGACTGGTGGCTCATCTTTTTGGAGATGGTAGGTACTCAGACACCTTTCTCTGGAGTTTTAGATGTCCAGCATTTATCACTTTCTAAGTCATAAAGATTAGTTTGTCTAGATTATTTTAATCTAAGGTATAGCTTAATGTATCAATTCTTTGTGGAAGAGAGCCTATAGAGTTCTTGATTCATTCTATTTGAGGAATTAGCTACAGAAAGAAAATGATAACAATCTGGCTAAGAATGATAATAGATTAGGATCACTATTATTAGTAGGGAGAAAGTGTATACAGGCTGATTCATGTTATTGTATTATTATATTTTCATAAGATTGCATTTGTTGATGGGCTAGTTTCTTAACCTTGTGAATGAGCCCAGTAGACTATTTTATGTATTGACATGCTGATTACTACTATCAACAGTAAAAATATTAACAGTTAATTTCCTGGAGGAAGAACAATATTGTTAAGATTGAGATTCTTACTTTAGTTACTTATTTTAAATTACCTCCAAGAAAGTATTTTTGTGGTGACGTCCCCTTCTCCTCCAACTATTTCTAACTTAACTTATTTTGTGTACTTTTAGAAAGCTTAGTGGATTTTCTGAATTGTGACCTACACTTAAGAAATGCCGAGGGACTGGAAGTATAGCTCAGTGGTAGAGCACTTGTGTAGTCTGTGTAAGGCCCTGAGTTCCATCCCCAGTGCCAAGGGAAGAAAAGAGGGAGGGACGGAAGGAAGGAAGAAAAGAAGAAAGGGAGGGAGGAAAGAAGGAAGGAAGGAAGGAAGGAAGGGAGGAAGGGAGGAAGGGAGGAAGGGAGGAAGGGAGGAAGGGAGGGAGGGAGGGAGGAAGGAAGGAAGGAAGGAGAGAAATACTGAGAAGATAGAAGCCTAGCATGGTTAGGATTCTCCTTGATTCTCTCATGAGATTAAAAAACCAGCTTAACTGAGGTATAGCTAACATTAAATAAGCTCTTCATATTTGAAGTGTACAATCTGATAAATTGTTATATAGTAAACTCATCATATTTTCACAGTCCTCCATGTTTGCCATAATGTACACACCTTTGCAACCACCCTAAGAATCAAGACAATGTGTACATCCATTATGTCCAAAGGCTTCTTCCTGCCTTTACTATGTCTCACTTTGGCAACCAGTTACCTACTTGTTATGGAATCTTACAGTATGCACTCTTTTGCCTGCGCAGTTTTACTTAGTGTAATTATTGTGAGATTCACCCTTGCTGTGTGTTTTTCAGTAGCTCTTTCTTTTTATTGCTAAGCAGTATTCTACCCCACAGCATATCCTTTCATCCACTGGTGGACATCTAGGTTGCTTTCAATTTTTTTTGCTATTCTAAGTAAAGCTCCTATGAACATTTGTGACTGAAGCTTTTTTGGAACATATACTTTTACTTCTCTTGTGTAAATACCTAGGAGTGAAATGATTAAGTCATTTTGTTTAATTTGCCAAGAAATTAATAAACTTTTCTAAAGTGGTTGTACTATTTTGTGTTCCTACCAGTAGTGTATGAAAATTCCAGTTTCTCTACATTTCAGAACCACTTTGTATGAACAGTCATTATAATTTTCACCATTCTGAAAGGAGTGTGATGGTCTATCAAAAAAGCATTCAGCATTTATGTGTGTGTGTGTGTATATATATATATATATATATGCACATACACACAAGATAGATAACTATACTACTAATCTCTGTAAGTTCATCAAAAAGAACAGTTTGTGCTCTCGTTGTTTGATTGTGTGGTCATTTTTTATGCCTAAACCTTATAACCTGAACAACTACTTCTAAGATAACAATATGCAATATGTTAACTAGTGTTAATTTCCTATTTTTGAAATTCTACATCATTTCTATCTTTTGTTTTGTTTTTAAAATTAAAAAAAAAAGCATTCAGCATTTATAAAGAACTCTTCCTAATAAGCAAGCCAAAAACAACCTAGAGAGAAATGGTCCAACACGGTGACATATGATGCATCGAGAATGATGACTAAATATGTGAAAAGATGCTTATTTTTAATAATGAGGAAAGCACTGAGAGAAACCACTGTGGAGTATCTTTTGTCATGCTGCATATGAGAAATAATTTTTAAAATTTACAAGCACTGACAAATAAAGAAATAACATGTAATACAAAGTCATGGCCTTAGCTAGAAGCCGTGGTCCCTGTGCCCTATCTAGGACATTGCTATTCATGGCTCTTGAGTCATCTCTAATTTTCATATCTCCAGATTTTCCCTATTTACACATGTAACCAAATGTGCATTGAAAATCACTATGTGATTTTTTTAAAACCCCTGTTGCTTTCTTTTAGCAAGGTATTTTAGAATGCCTTTGCTGCCATATTATGACGGCATCATTCATGTGATATTTGAGAAGCCATTGAATAACCCCTATATTCTTTATATATGTATATTTTTCAAAAGAGCATATCAATTTCAGGATAATGCTTTTTCTAAAACATGGGGAATAATATTAGGGTCAGGCTGGAGCCCAGGCTGTGTGTGATTTTGTAATATTTTATTCTTTAAACAAGATATAAAGTTGAATATGACAAAATTTTATGAAATGATTGAATTAAATAATGGGTTTATGGATGGTTGCTATTTTCTATTTCCATGTCTAGATTTATAATATTTCATATTAAAATGGTGTAATGTAATAGTGAAGCAAGCTTCAGGTAGAGATTGCTGATGTGAAAATCCTATTACAGCCAGCTTCTCTTTATTTTCATAATGAAAGAATGGAATTATGATATTTTTAACAGTAACATAATCTATTTTAGACTGAAATGTAGAGAGATGGACTGCATTGTTCAGGTCACTTTATAGCAAAGTAGGATAGAAGGAAGCCCAGTGTTTTCAGGAGATACTGTTCTGCTTCACGAAGCTTTATAGAAAAATTCAGATGTGCCTGAACTTGTCTAAGTATGGGGAGAATCTTCTCAGAGCCATCCTTAATTACATCTTCTTGCACATATTTATGATTAAATGACTTGCTGTTTGTGTGATTAAAAACTGGATTTCTACAGGGCTGCTGGCATCATGCTATGGAAAAAGCTGGACATAATCGCTGTCTTCAAGGAGCCAGGGAGAGTGCAGGAGGGGCGGCTGCTCCAGGCCTAAGCATCTGCCCTGGTGGGGCCCTGGTGTGGGACAGCCCAGTGGGCCCTGCAGGATAAGGGAGAATGAGCCAGCGAAACAGCCAGGAACTAAACAAGGGGAGGTAGGGCAAGAAAGGAAGGGAAGATAACAAATAGGGGAGACACAGAAGCTAGTCCTGAAAACATGCATTAGCACAATCCCCAACTTTAAGGTAGAAAAAACAACAGACAAAGGAAGAGAAAATGATTTACAGCCAATCTTGTGCCCACTGAGAAACAGTAGTGTGGAAATTACTGTTCGGAAATCCTGAATGGGACTTAGTATTTTAGCCCTTAACTTCCAGCCAGTGCTTGTTTTTTGGGCGAATCAAGTGAAGTAACGTGGGAAAGGTGCCTTATAAATTAAACATTTGGAGTGTGTGCATAGTGAAAATGGAAGGAGGGAAGGGAAATTGAGGTGGTGAAACCAGAACGTAGGAGAGGGGGAAATACAATCCAGGAGTGACAGTTCTGCTTGTGGTCTTTGTCCCAACTACTGGAAGGAGATGTTCCTTTATCCTTACCAATGGCTTCGGCACCCTCAACAGACACTAGCAAATACTTTAAAAATGAAGTGCTGTGGTCGGCTCTGTGTGGACTGGTATCCACATCTCTAGATGTCCTTCTGGGCTTTTCTTTGTGTGTTATTTTTCATGGTTGTATTAATGCAGCATTCAGAGCCAAGCATTGAGGGGAAAATTTTCAGGTAGACGATTTCTTTTAAAGACATTTGCATGATATCTAATTTATCTGCTTGCGATGCCTGTCTTGACATGGTGGGCATGGGCTTGGCTAGGAATTAAGAATCTTAAAGTTTGAAACAGTAATGAAGTTGTAGTTTCTTGTTTTCAGGCGTATATTTGCTTTATTGTTTTTAAAATGTCGTCGACCTAGACTTTTTAGTGTCAGATTTCATTACAGATGAATGTTGCTAAATAAATCTAAAGATTCGCTTTTTGTTTGTAACATTGCATTAGCAGAATTGTGGAATGAACTGAAAGCAAAAGATCCACTTACCTGGAGAGTGCATGTTGTTCATGTGCACAAAAGTCTACCTGTGAAAAAGACCCTTGTATTTTTAATTCCCTTGCAGTCATGCTTATTTCTAAATCCTTCACACAGTTGCCAAGCGCCCTGAAACGCATTGCCCATGTGTCTTTGACTCACCCCATGTGCTAGTGCTGTGAGCTGTGGCTGGAAGAGAGGTGCGTGCCTGTCCCTAGCTATGTTTGCCAGGCTTGTCACATCTGCTGTGCTGCTTTTCAGAGGACACACTGAGTGCAGTGGGAGGTAGGCGTTGGCCTGAATTCAGCCCCAGGTTATAAACTACATGAGAGAGGCCTTCTGTGCCTTACTGAAGACAGACAGTGCTGGGTGTTGGTTTAGTGTTCATCCCGAAGAGTAACAGCCCTTTAAGATCCTTGGCTGCCTTTCCTGAGCTTTGGAGGAATGTGCCTTGCTCCTAATTTAGGCATTTTAGAGGTTTAATGGCCGTTTAATTGCGGGTTTGCTGTTGCTGCTGTTTTTTCTTGCTTTCTTACTTGTTTGTTTAGCAAACTTCTGAGAAATGTTTTGGTAAACTTAACAAGGTACCATCAGTCTGAGTGTCATTTAGATCAATAGCAACATTGATGATAATGGTGATGGCCGCTGTAGAGAGGCTGGTTAACAGTTTCAAACCAAACGCTGAGCTACAAGTTTTTTCTTTTGACCTACATCTGATATGTTGGTATTGTGGCCTCCATTTTTCAGATAGGAAATGTGGCACAGAGAAGTTAAGTTGTGAAGATCCACAGCTATGTTAAATGCCCAGGTTTAGCCCATGCATGTGAGTTCCAAGCCCATCATAGAAGTTAGCGTCTTTGAAAGGATAGGAAAAAACCATTTTAATAAAATTTCTGAGTTGTGAGGCCTGTGAAAACCATGATGTTCAAACAAATAACAAACATCAGGCCTCTCTCTTGGTACTACCTTCTGGCGATCTCCTGTTCTTAGACTCCTGGTGGCCTGCTTGTGGTAAATTCTCTATTTGCTGCATCGTATCTCGTTCCAGTTAGCATACCAAAGATCAATCAAAGTCTTCAAATTCACTCTTTGTATACTTAGTTAACAAATGGGTAGTGTCTCTTAGGCTTCTGGAATGTTCAACGACTCTTTTTACATTTGTTTTTATAGTGTAGGCTTTTCAACTTTTATCATTATTATTGTTGGATTCCTTTGTTCTTGAAAAGTAAAATTAAAAATTAGAACATGTTATTTCCTTGTGGCAATTTGTTATTACAGGTGCTTTAGTTTCAGTTTTCTTTCTTTCCTCTAAATGTGGTTTATTATTTTCTGCTAACATTTCGATTGTACCAGCTTCCTAGGGCTATTAGAAGAAAAGTTATCATTTCAGAGTTAGAAAGAAAATAACCCTTTGGACTGTTTCTGTGCTTGTGAAATTCGTCGTCATTTTTCACATTTCTCAATTGTTTTCTGTATAATTTTATGTAGTGTTTGGCAGATAATTTCTTTCAGAGTGACTCAAGTGGGGATTTAGGGTTTTTAAGATTTTAATTTCTCTTTCTACCCTTTGGGCTTCACAGCCTTTCTGTGGCACAGTCTCTTTCTTGAACACTGGGGTTTCTCTTTGTAGTATATCGGCCTCACCCCACTAACTGGCGTGCAGGTGGGGCGGGTTGTGCTGCTGTGCTGACTAGGGGAGTCAGGGCTCTTCCCATTTGTTTAAAAGCAAAAAGCCCAGTTATGGTCACAGAAAGGTACCTCAGCAGACAGCCCCCTGCTGTCACTTCCTTGGGGATGTCCCCAGCTGCTAGCACCCTCCCTGCCCTTGAGCATGCCCTTCCTCAGGCTGCCCACCTCCGAAGACTGAAGGCAGCAGGAGCCACAGGGTTTTGCACAGGGCACATCTGATGGGCTGTCTTCTTCTCCGGGTCTTCGGCAAGGCGGAGGCTTCGTTGGGCCTCCTTGCTGTTGCTTGACGGCTTCCTCTGCCCGTCCTGCTTCCTGGCTTCCTACTATAGGTGTTGATCCTCCACACAACCTGCTCACCACCCCAACCTACTGAGTGGCCTGTGAGGTGTTGGTCTTCTCCTTGACCTTGGACTATACCTCCTTTTCTTTTTCTTTTTTAATATTGTCTCTAGTGTTGTATGAGAATAAGGAGCCCAGCCATGCCACCTGGGCCTCTCAAGGGCACTTCGTGTGGGACTGGAGCCAATGTTGTTCTCACTGTGTGCTCTGTGGGTGGGGCAGTGTGGGCCTCTGCTGCTCAACACACCAGCCTCTGTCTTGGCGTTTACTCATTTGCGTAGACGCTTAGGTTAGATACAGAAGCAATCTGAGCCACATTTTCTTCATCTGTAAATTGGGTGTAGGAATTGCTGTGCAGTGTGACGCCAGTCCTAGATGAGGGTAAGCATGAAGTGAGAGAAGGCTTTTGAAGTACTTAGCACAGTACCCAGCACATGGTAAATGAACAGCAATTTACTTTAATTACTTTAGAAATATGTTAGAATTGTTTAATGTTTTATAAAAAGCTGAGGGTTTTAGAAAGGACTAATGACTAATTTTCATAACGTTCAATTAAACTATCACCCATTGAGTGTTTATTAGGTGCTAGACATTGTACCACATTCTTTGCATACTTTTCCATGCTGAAAACTGTGTGAGGCATTGTTTTTATCTGACAATCGAGCCAGTGAGATGTTAATTTCTCCGAGGTCACTCCGTTCAAGTGGTGGAGTTGGCATTTGACTCTGATCTGTGGAGACTCTGTGTACGTGCCGTCCTGCCCATGCTAGTCTCTGGCTGGGCTGGTGGTGCCTGGAGTGTGGGCCTTCTGTCTTCAAGGCTTCTCTGTGTAGCGTGCAGGGATCTGCCTGTGTAGCCTGAAGAAGGTTTCCTTTGAGCATGCATTGAGGAAGAAGGCTGACCCTGAAGGTCTGCCCTGTGAGTCATCCCCAAACCGGGATGCTGCTAGGCTGTCTCCTGTACTGCTTCATAAAAGTAGCAGGGGAGTGTCACCTGTCCCAGGGCCTCTGACCCCATACCCACCTGTCGCAGGGCCTCCGACCCCATACCTCATGATAGAATGAGGGGCCCATGGAACAGGGTTGTACTTCATCTCTAACTGTAAGGTGGAGACGAGAACATCTTAATATCCAAGCCAGAATCCAAAGGGTTTCCATGTAGAGGGGTCCCGGGGCAGCAGCCTGAAGCGCTTTGATACTGGCCTTCTCACGGCACAGGAAGCTGACTGCTGTGGGATCAGTCGCACTATCGCCGGGTGGGTGGGGACCGCTAGCTTTGCTCTTTCCCCCATAACTTTGTTGCTGTTTCAGCACAGGGAGTCTTTGTGACTGAAACAGTACTAACACCTTCTTCTCTGTACTTGGGAAACCTCACACTTAGGGTTTTATTGCTCTCTGTGAGAGGAAAGAGGTGGTGGTTAGCTAAGTTAACTTGTAGTTCGAATGGATTCATCCCACTTGGCGGTCTGCAGCACTGGACCTAGGGTGCCTGGCTGTGTGTTGACACACAGCATATATACAGTGCGCTGGAGTCACAGTGGTGGCATTGCCAGGCTAGTAAGGCCCTGGATGGGACAAAGTGGGAATCATGAATGGCTTCATGTGGCTCGTAAGGCGGGCCTTGGAAATGGAGTGTTTGCAACCCCAGGTGAATGCTTCATGCCTTCAGTGTGCCTCCTCTTCCTCTTCACTGCCATTCATATAATTGCAAGGTTCCAAAAAACATTCTCTTCCCTTCCCCGGCGAGAGATGAGAGACCCAGACGAGACAGACGGCAGAGGGTGAGGAAGGCAGCAGGCAGCAGGCACCTGGGCGCCCGGGCGCCTGTCCGCAGGGACTCGTGCAGTGGCTGCCTGGGGGCTGCCTTGCGGTCAGTGGTGGGCTTTTCTCAGCGCAGCTCTGGTTCTCTGTCTGGGAGCTGAGCGCTTGTTTGGCCCTTTCACTCATTAGCTGTATACTGTGTCCTCTGCAGTGGTATTGAGCCAATGTTAGTTCAAAACCTTACGAAGCACCTGTAGAGGTCGACTTGGCAACGTTTATTACAATAGTAGAGCACTTACTCCCCAACCCAACAGGGTATTTTGCTGCAACATTGCTTTCAATAACAAAATGTTGGGTATGATCCAAGCGCACATCACTCAGGAGGTTCTCACACAGCAGAGCTTTGCGGGAGTGAGAGGGAGCTGGGGGAGCCTCTGCATTCACGCGGGCGGCCTCCGACGGGCCCTTAAGGGCAAGCAGCATGGTGGAGAGTGCTGTGCGTGGGGCTCTGTTTTGAAGGAGGCAAAGGGGGAAATAGAAGCGGGTATTCATGTCTGCTTGCATCTGGCGATAAAAAGGGAACCCCTGTAACTTTACTGCAAGGGCTCAGCCGAGCGGGAGGGGATAAGGACCAGGATGCAGCCCCGGCGCATAGTGAGAGGTATCCACTTAGTGTCTTGACTCTGAACCTTGGGAACACGTCACTTATTCAAGACATTTTCTGTAAAGAAAGCAATTAGGATTGAACGATATTCAGAAATCAGAAAAAGAAAAATCTTGCCTATGTAGTACGTGTCTCACATTAGGCCTAAAAGGTTGTGGGTTAAACTGGAGCAAAGGAGGTGCAATTGTCAGGTCTCTGGCACTGTGGCAGCTGGGTAATTTCACTGTTTAAATTGCGATCTTGACGACAGTTTTTCCAGATGTATTTCCAGCCCGAGACTGCCCTCCTCCGTTTTTCTTCCCACTTTCCTTCCCTTCCTTGGACACATACTGTGTATTGTCAGGAAAGTGGAGGAGCACCCTGCTTCAGGTTCCTACAGCCTGCTGTTCTTCTGGTAGCAACTGAGGGAAGAACTATTGGAAAATTAATGCCGAACAGTAGTGGCTAACTGCATGTTTGTGTAGTCAGTTTTAAAAATCACGTGTTTCAGTGGAGGGTAGCCTTGGTGCAGAAAATCACTGGTGTGTCCTCTAGTTGGAGCCATGGACTGCTCTGAAATTGAGATCCTACTGCCTATGGAAGCTGATTCTGATTGCAAAGTCCCATGTTTAATAGAAGCGATCTGAGAACCATGGAAAGAATCTCCTTCATGAGTCTTCAGTCAGCGAAATTGAACGTTGTACTGTGTTCATAAAGCGTGGGATCGGTTATGATGCTGGAAGTGAAGCGAGGTCTAGTTGGTGTTTCCAGGTGTCAGACACCCGCTGAGGCACTGTCGCGTTGCACAGGAGGCAGAGAACCGTGGAAGTGACCATGCTTCCCGCTCGGTCTTTCCGATCGCGAACTGTGCGTGGAGTGGTGAGGTGTGACCCTTCCCCTTGGCGCTGGTCTCAGTGTCAGGCAGCAGCGTGTAGTAGCCACTGCAGTTGAGAAAGAATTAGAGTTCTTGCTGCATGGCTTCCATTTGGGGTCACTTCACCATGGTGAAAGGAATTTCCACTTGCTGTTTTGGGGGTCACCCTTGAGGAATTGCTTCTAGACTTTGGGCTGTCTTAATCCTTGAACCAACTCATCACTCTGGTTTCCCCAAGAAGAAACCTTCAGAGGGAAAACCTGGCTGCCTGCAGGGTCTTTCCCAAGCCACCAGGTGAATTAGCTGTTGTCACACGTTCTGTGGGGATCAGGCAGCTTGAGGTCCAGATGAAACGTTAACTTAGCCGAAGTTTCACAGGGAGACACTAGAAAGCTGAGATTTGAACTCAGACTTGATTTATTCTTAAGTAAACCTTCTTCTCCTCAGCTCAAGGCTGAAAACTGAGGTGTTTATCTCTTAGCAGTTTCTGTAATCTCACAGAGTTCCATTTCAAAAAGCTCTGAACTTTATATGTAAATGTGGTTTAAGCAAGTTATTAATTATCCCCCTCAAAAAGATAAAGGAAAAGAAAAGTACCTTGACATTGAATTCCATTAGTTTCATAATACATGAGATTTAAATTCCTTCTATAACCCCAGTAAGAGGTTAGTCCAGTGAAGATGGATCCCTATGTCTTAGACATGGTTTTTAAAAATTTCCCCGTTAATATATAATATAAAATGCATAGTTTTTAGTGAATGTTTTTACTGAGTCCTGTTGCTAGACATGTGAAATATGTTATAATTTTGAGTCAGTTACTTAGCGTCATCTTTTTATTATTTGTAGCATGTCAAGATGAGTTTTCAGTGAGTTATAAGAGTGCAGTAATTTGAGGTCATGGGGCAAAAAGCAAGAAGAAAGTGTATTTTCAGGCTCATATAAAAATATTCAATAAATAATTCCAATACTAGTGATTTAAAAGAAAGCACTGTTTATATGTCAAAGTAACTGAAATTTAAGTTGTTAGAATATATAAAAGAATATGGTATTTCTGCTAAAATTATATATTAGCTATTATACTTTAGTTTCAAAGAATTACTGTTTATAATTGAAGTAGAACCATAGGCTGCTCAAAAATAGATGTGGCAGATTTGAATTTTTGTCTCACACATCCTACTTGCCAGCAGGATTGTCCGTTGTGCTTTTTATAAAAATATTGATAGGTTTGTGCCTATATTGTTTGATCAACTTTTCAAGCCTGTATCTGTAATATGAGTAAGTACTTTGAAGATCACAATACACAATGTACTAATCATTGTTACTCTCCTACAATCTTGTCTTAAAATTTTGTATCATTGTTTTTTCTTTCTTTGAAATAAAAAAATTAAAAAAATTTAAAAAATATATAAATTATAAAAAATAAAAATATTGATAGGGAACTGTAGGTCCCAGAGAAGGACAAGCACACAGGTATACAGATACCTTCTTCCTAGATACAGTTGCAAGTAAGCAACTACTCTGCACATCGAGCTTCACACAGACAAGTCTGGGTTCCTCAGGCGACTTGGGGACAGTTCCCTGATGACCCGCAAGAGGAGCAGCTGCCCTCTCCCCACCCCAGTAGAAAAAATGTAAGTGAGATCTACTCAGCAGTAAAAGGCATTGAGCTATTGCTATGTGTAATAACACAGATGAATCTTAAAGTAATTTTGCTGACTGAAAGAAGCCAGACAAGTGCATTCTACGTGATTCCATTTTTATAAACTCCAGGAGAATCTAACTCAGCTGTAGCATCAGATCTGTGGGTGCCTGGGAATGTGGAGGGCCAGGAGAAAAGGGTGGGGCTCTAGGCCGAGGGGGGAGACTGCAGAGGTACAAGGAAGCTTTCAGGGGTGATGGATATGTTTACTGTCTTGATTGTGGTGACGTTTCATGGGTACATTTGTCAGCATTTGTCAGCTGTGAGCTTTCTGGATGTACAGCTTTGTGTCTGTCTTGGGTACCACATATGAAATAGGGGGAGTTATTGTATTTCTGCAGTAAACAAAATTCACCCAACACTTACCACAGACAGCAGGTGACCAAGAAAATAAATGCAGCTAAAACAGAGTGGAGAAAAATCTATGTTCTTTGGAACTTGGGGTACAGGGAGGGTCCTGTGTCTCTTAATTTTGTTCTCATCTGATTTTTGATGGATGGGCAAGGTGTTATTATTATTGTTATTATTCTAGTACTGGGGTTGAACCCAGGGTCGTTGCACTAAGCAACATGGCCAGCCCTTTTTGTCTTTGGTTTTGAAACAAAATTTCCGTAAGTTGTCAAATTGCCGGACTGGCCTTGAACTTGTGATCTCCCTGCCTCAGCCTTTCAGAGTGCTGGGATTACAAGTGTGTGCTACCACACCAGGCTAGGGAATTACTTTTTAATTGTGAAGGTCAGGGGTTTAAAGTTGAGCAGACTAGGATTTCTTCCTGTCATCTGCTGGCTGTGTGACTTTAGGCAAGACATTTGACCACTCTAACAAGTGTTTTTTACATATCTATGAATGGGATTATAGAGATACAGTAAGTGCTTAAGAGATGAAAGCAATTTTTGTCTTTATTTTATTTTATGTTTTTGGGGGGGGGTACTGGGAATTGAACTCAGGACCTTACACTTGCTAGGCAGATGCTTATGCTGCTGAGCTATATCCCTGGCCCCTTTATTTATTTTGTTTAAATTAAAAACTTTTTCTTTTGGTACCAGGAATCAAACTCAGAACCTCATGCTTGCTAGGCAGGTGCTGCTCCACTGAGCTAAAAATCCCCAGCCCAATTTTTATTAGCACATTTTTGCAGTATGTAATGTGTATGCTCCTTGTGTGGAGTAGGTATCTCTATATAACATATCTCAGTTCCCTTTTCATCCCTCCCCTTCTGTCTCTTAAACTCCTGCCTGTCTGGGGAAGTTTTCTCACCCTGCTTCCTATTATTTATCTTTCCTTTTACTCTTTATTTGTAATTTGGGATTTTTATTCTTTTCACATTCTGATTTTTACAAGATTTAAAATACAAGTAGTCTTGAATGAGCGCATCAAATGCTTTAATTCACAGGGTGGGTGTTACCAGGGAGAATCAGTTCCTGTAGCAAGGCAACATGGTCTCCTTCTCCTGTGTCCAGGATCCCTGCTTTGTAGGCATTACTGTGAAGAGTTCGTTTGTCTTTTCCTTTGTTAAGTAATAATATCATTGCTCAAAAGAGCCATATTTTTGATTGTGTATTGAAAATTCATTCTGGTATTTAGTGTGACTTTTTGTGTTTATTTAGACTTAAGTATGCTTGTCATTCATCTGTGGGAGAAATGTCTTACTTATTAAATGTTTTCCATAAATCTGGTAATAGGGCTGGGGATTTAGCTCAGTGGTGTAAGTGCCTACCTGGCAAGCGCGAGGTTGTGAGTTCAATTCCTGGTGCCGCAGGAAAAAAAAAAGTTAACTGAAACATAAATCTGGTAAATACATCTTATTGTATTAATAATACAATAATTTTGTTGTCTCTTATAAGCAAGTTTTAAAAATTAAAACATATTCACCAGAGTGAAAGTTGATCAGTTTTTCTTAAATTGGTCATGAGAGCAAGGGATCTCTGAAATAAAAGAGTTTATTGAGCCATTACATATGCTAAGCAGAAAAAGATGAAGTCTTGGGACAAGTTCCAAAAACTACTAGCAGCAGAGCCAAATCACAGTTGGAAATAGGTCCACAGGACTAGAGCTAAGAGCAGTTTTTAAATAATAAAGATTTAGAGAAGGAGACATAGATCCATTTAGGCTGTACATGCGAGAGGCAGGATTATATCAGCTGGGGAGTACTTTGGGACAGAAGAACAGTCCACAAGGAGAAACACTGTACTTGTTGCTCTGGACAGGTTGGTGGGTTACTGTCCAGAAGGGTTGTAGGCCCACAGGGTGCAGTGGGAAACCCTGGTGGTAGGCTGTATGGGATCTGAGTGAAGTTTCAACATACATTTAGAAAGATGAAAGTCTTTTTTTTTTTTCCCTCTGCATCCATTAATTGATCGATTTCTCTTATCACTTCCCCTGTCCATCCTTTGACCCTTATAATTAAACATGAGGCCTCTGCAGGTATTTCTTTTATCAGCTGCTATGCAAATTTGGAAGACAATAGAGAAATATAGTTATTTTAAAAACGGAAATGATGCTATTGCCATTTATAGAAACTAACAGAATTACCTCCCTTTGATCTCGGCCTAATTTTTTCCACTATCATGTGGTTCCACGGAATCGACTAGTGATTGATTTGGTTTTAGAGGGTCCTGGAACTACACAAAGTGTTTTTCATATTGGGAGAGACATGCCTAGTTTTTCACAAGTTTTAAGATTTATTGCCTTACCCTAACATGTTGTAGATTAGTTTGTTTGCTATTTATTTTACTCAGAATGTAGTAATTGATGTCATTAGCCAAAGGGCAAACTTGATCACAAGGAAGGGTAGACTTGTAATGCTTTGTTTTTTTCTTGGACACCTCTGCAGGGCTGGAGATTCGATGGGTGGACTGCCACTTTCCTTTTACTCATCCTTCCTTCGAGATGGAGATCAACTTCCGTGGAGAGTGGCTGGAAGTTCTCGGCTGTGGGGTGATGGAACAGCAACTGGTCAATTCAGGTAGAAAAGAGTCCTGTGTTTTATTCACAGGCATCTAAAGGGACACTGACTTGCCGTGCAGCCTCACTGACATGGCCCTTTATGGGCTACATCTCCTGGGCAGCAGTGCTGTCCTCCCCTCCTCCATGGCCCACCAGATTCCTCTCTGGCACTGGACTCCCAAGGGAGGTCTTGCTTCTCACAGCTCATTTTGCTCAGGCGTCGTGTCTTTGCAGGTCTTCCTTTTAGCACTCAGTGTTGCTTGTCAACTTGTTGCTAACTACCCCAGAGGCATTTGGTACATGTCATGTGAATGCAGTTTTTCTTCCAAACTATTCAAGAATGAAGCCACTAATCCTATTTTGCTCTTACTACATTCAGCATAGTATCCCAAATGCAACAGATATTTCATGAATACACAAAACATAATATGAAAGCACTAAGGCCCAAAACGCTTAGTTCTTTGCCACCTTCCATGTAGGCAGGGAACTGAGGGAAAGTGGAAAGATAAGGTCACCAATTAAATTTTACTCTTACCAATATGTACTTGAGAAAGGTTTTTCCAGCTGTTTTCTGTAGGGTCATTGCTTTAGACAAATGACTGCTTCTAAAGTTAATTTTAGAGCTATGAGGGGTTTTTGTTTGTTTGTTTTGTTTTTTTAAATAAGCTATCTGACTTTACTTTAAAAATTTTCAGAGTAGAAATCCTTCAGGGAAAGTAAAGGGTTGAGCGTGTGAGCTCAATGTATACAAGGTAAGCGCTAAGTAGACAGAAGCTAGTGGATTGTGCTGGGGGTCCCTCCAGCCTGCTTCTGTAGAGGACATTCACTGCATGGCCCTGGAGGCCAGCTCTGCCTCCTGGTTGGTTATGGGACCTTCTGCAGCAGAATGGACAAGGGGTCCTTCTTGGTGACTAAAAACATGGTAGACAATAGGTCTACAATGTCAGCTCATGTGGCTGGAGAAGGAAGATGGAATGGGACTGAAGGGACAGGGTGGCAGGAAGTGTGGGACCTTGTGTTGCTAGGAGACAACATGCCTGGCTTTCCCTTCTCACCCTTCTCACCCAGCGAGGCCCATTCTGCCTACTGAATGCTCAGCACTGCACAATGAATTTTGCAAAAGAGTTTATTCACAAGATGCTGATAGTGAAGATGTGGGACCCCCCATCCCACTTTTAGGATATGGTTTATGGTTTATGTTTATGATTTATGTATGAGATAAAGAAACAGGATGGTTTGAGGCATGGGGAAGGTTTGTTGGAGACAAGGAAAAGTTGATGAATAGCTTACACATGCTTAGTCACAACCTCGGGGCTCCCTGTTGGATGCATGGGAGTCTGATCTGATGATGGAGTCTTTGGCCCTTTGTGGTCAAGCGGTCATGCATCTCACAACTGCACAGGTCCCAAATTGAAAGGTTGTTGGTTTTAACCAGCTTGAGATAGACAAGAGAAGCTCTCCACTAAAAAGCTGCTAGAACAAATTTTACCATAGTGACTACACATAAGAAGTGTTACTGATGGCAGAACTGAGAGTATACTGCTTAGGGACGTGACCTCGAAAATTGACGATCAAAACAAGAAGCTAAAAGCAAGTGGAGCTAGAGGATTTATTTCACTTTTCCCTGGTTTTGCTTTTATGCTCCTCCATCAGAAGGGGTCTGGGTTTCATAAATTCACAGACTCCTCCCCGTTCTTCTGAGGAATGTGGGGGGAAAGCTCAACAGAGTGCCAGATGCTACCCGGATGGTTTTCAGATATTTGAAAGGCTGTTCTAGTGGCGGGGGTCAGGAGAAGTTGAAATTAGGGCATGTGAAAGAGGCCTGCAAGACTTGCACTTGGATGCCTGAAACCCTGGGGTTTCTATTACAACTCTGTCAAATAACAGCTGTGTGTCTTTAGGCAAGTTGCTTATTTCCTGTGAACCTTAGTTTTCTCACAGTAAAATGGTCATGTTGATGCCATCCTCATAGTTTTAGTGTGAAGATTAATTGAGGTGCTATGGATAAAGTGCTTGGCAAAGAGTTTGATCACAATAAGTGTTTGGAGGAAATCAATTGTCGATGTGTAATATTTAAATTTTTTCTGTTGATAAGAAAAATTTATCCACAGAGGGTCTTCTTTATAGGAAATACTTAAACAATGGCCATCCTGCAAGTCACAGAATCAATTTCTAAGGACAACCAGTTATTGCTTTGATCTGTAACTGTCTCTGTATCCATGATTCTAGACTGAGTGATTGAATTTAAAGGGAAAACAAAAAGTAATCAGAAACCAAAAGAAAAGAAAAATCAGCTGATACTTGTGTGTAGATTGAATAGAAAGAGGTAAATTCAAAATAGTAGGAGCAAATATTTCAGATTTAATATCCCCTTGGATAGGAGCTGACTTCACATACTCCCCCCCCCCTTTTTTTTTTTTGAAAAGAGTTAAATGAATCCTAAGTTTCCCTTTTCCTAGAGGCCAAAGCAAACATGGGGTGACCAACTGACATGATCCATTGCCCCTTGAAATTGTGTGTTCTTGTACATTTTCTAGTATCTTCCAACGGTTTGTATGAGGTTTATTCATGCAGTAATTTGGCTGACTGTAGTTATCTGAAAAAGTTTCCAGGTCATTATTGTACATTAATGAGATGGCTATTCTACAATTAGATCAACCATGTCAGCTATTCTTGAAAAGAATGACAAAGTGAAATACACACACACGTGCAAACACACACACACACACACACGAACAGGCGCCCAGCTTTAAGATGCAAATATGTTTTGCTGATTCATAGTGATTATAGAGTGTACGTCAAGCTGTTGAAAATTGTCCCCATAAAATGTAAATTACATATCTTGCAAGAGAGAGAGAGACTAAAGAAATGAAAGATGAGACAATTTTTAAAAGAAATTCTGTGTAGATTTTGCTCTTTGAACTTGAAGTTATTATGACAAAGGTCTGCTCTGTGTTCTTGGAGATCAAGGTGTTTTGGCTGC
>RJWT010016311.1:0-19941 GCA_004365215.1 Cuniculus paca | reverse complement strand
GCACTGGAGAAGCATCTGGCCGGGCTGCAGTTCCGGGAGCAGGAGGTGCGAAACCAGGGCCAGGCGAGGACCAACTCCACCTCCGTAAGTTGGCCGGGGTGCGTGCCCACGCGCGCGCACACTTACACACCCCGCGCGCAGCCCTCACGCCCCTTCTCCGCGCTCCCCCCGCCCGCGGCCCCATTCATCCTTCCCCGAGGGTGGGGGCTGGGCCGAGAAGCCTGCCTTCTGCTCCCCTGGGGTACGGTTGCTCTGTCTGAGCTCTGTCTGGGTTTACTAGATGGGCGGAGAGGAGGGAGGAGCAGCCAGAGGGCAGCGGAAAGTCCGGCTAGTGGAACCGGCGACTCATTTTGTTGGAATTACTTATGGAGACGAGGTGGTTAGTCACTTCCCTGAAAATAAACCCGGGGAGATTTTGGCGCCGAGACCCGTGCCTGTGTGGCATATTGCACATCGTAATAGTTGTGGCTTTGTCAGTCGTGGCGGGTCTCCCTTCGTTACCGCTGTTTCGCCCATGGGTAGGCTGTCCCTGTCGGTGCCTGGGCACACGGTCATCTGCCCACACATCTGCCCGGGAGAGGGGTTTGTTTCTTTCCTCTCGCGTTTAAACCGAGGCTCCCATATATGGATAGGTTGACTGTCCTCCTCTAGACTTTCTTCCTTTTTGAAACCCGAGCTATTGTTGACCTGGGGGAAGGGGTGAATCGAATGCCAGGATGAAGGAGGAGTTCTTGCCTCGGTTGCCTGACTCATTCCCACTCCGGCGAATCCCTCCTTGTTTTGATGAAGGAACCACTTACAGTTCCTTACCCGAGGCTCCTGCCTCGATTCAGAAAAGCCAGACAGGGAGGGGTGCGGGCGTGGAAGAGGGTGGGAGAGGAGGAGGGATGCATCTATAATAAGCTCTGGCAGGTTCACACTTGTCTCAACATCTTTTTTGCCCCTGAGAGGAGAGCAGATAAATGACTTAGAAGAAAAGCATCGTGAATGTAGCTCCGCTATTTATCATTGTTTTGAGATAAGCAACAGTTGTAATTTGAAATCATTAATGATGTCCCTAAATAGGACTGAAGGGCACAGTTTAAATGAGTTGCTTTCTGTGTGTGACAGCTATGTGGCAGTGTGGGAAAATGCTTGCCTTGCAGGTGTAAATTTCTGAGTCCAGGGCCCTGGGGCTACGGGAAATTGGGTGCATGCACTTCTGACTCCAGAGGTGACGGCGTTTCACCGAGAAATTGGCATAGTTCCTATTAGAGAGGGTCAGAGTCCAACTGACAGAAAATACCTATTACTGGTTGAGAAAAGACCTATTAAATTAACATACTGGTGTTAATCCCAGTTGTTTGAAACTAACAGACATGGAATCTTCCCATTACAGTACATAGTATTTTATGTACCTTGCAGTAGAAAATACCTTTTTCCCACTTATAACTTGGGAAAAATACCTTATTAAGTTCCCTGGATTGAGGAATGACATGAAGATAAGCAAGAGGTTCGTTTACTACTGCGTGACACGTCTACATTCCAGTATAATGTAATAATTGTGTATACATGTAAAGTTAGCGTTCACTGGTGACAATAACCTGCACTGCTCAAAACTTAGGAGATAAAATTTTATTGAGCACCATAGGTTGTGTGCCCATATGCCAGGTAAGATTATGAGTGTTGTAATGACAAATCTGTCCACATGGGGCTCAAATTCTGGTGAGGGGAGTTAGAGATGCAGACTGCTTGGAAACTTATCAGTCATTGCTTAACCCACAGACCCCTCTACCCTACCCTCAATGAGTATTCACACCTTCCTTTATCCTTACTGTGAAGATTGTGAACCTTTACTTATTGGACAGTCTCTCAAGCCGAGTCATTTAGTTCTTTAATTTTGGTCTCTGAAATCTAGGAGGGAGTACAGGACTCTCACCTGTCTTTTACTTGTTGTGATTCAGTGCCTAGGACTGCCTGGAATGTAGGCATGCATTGATCAGTAGCTGTCCCTTCAAACATATGGTGAAGAAAGAAGTAATCACAGGACCCAAACATCCCAGTCCTAATCCAGCCCCTAATTTTACAGTTGAGGAAAGTGAGGCCCCAAGGGGTTAAGTGATTTGCTTAAGGTCCCAATAGGAAATTTATGAAAGGAGTTTTGAATTTTCTTCTGAGACAGGAGTAGAGTTTTTCTCCATTGAATGCTTAAAATAATTTGAAATAAAATGGAAGGAGAGGGTGCCCACATTCCTGAAATAAAGGATTTCCTAAAGGCAAGTCTTCTCTTGCACTGCCTTAGCATTAAAGACAGAAGTAAACTGGGAAGTAACCAACATCCCATTTCTTACAAGTCTGTTCTCACAGACAGGGCTTGGTTTTGTTTTTGTGGGGCAGCATTAGGTTCTGCAATACAGTGTAGTGATACAAGTCGGGGTTCCCACCTCCCTGTTCTCCTGCCTCTCAACAGCCATGATACACCCAAGAGGAAGACTGAGATCTCAGACATATGGTGATGATTAGCTGTCTCTAATTCAGGGAAGATTCAAGAACAAATTTAAAACATGCCATATTTGGGAAAGGCTTCTGTCCTTGACTTTATGAAGGGTTTAGGTAACTGATCATTCCCTTGGTGCCCTTGAAGGAGGATGAACTCAGGTGGTATCAGGTGTTTTGCTGTCAGAGCTGGGAGGGCCCCAAGGAGCCCTGAAGGAAATACCCTAGTGACAGACTCTCTGCTGCCTTCTTAGAACTAAGCCACCTGCGTGGCCTCTGGTGGTCTGATCCAGGGTAGTAAGTTTACATTACTCCACAGCCAGGTCCCCTGTAGCTCACCCTGTTCCTCGCACAGAATTCTACCCAACAACCAAAAATACTTCTCGAAGTGCCTTTCTCTAGCCAGCAGACTCTGCCCATCTGGTGTCCTGCCTGGGCCTTCCTTCTGTGTGTGAACACTTTTGGTGAACTCAAGGGCCAGATACAAGTGAAGAACTGTTCTGGATAGTAGTGCTTTTGGTGTAAGATAAGGGTCCTGCTCTCATAAGTTCATTTGCATCCTAAATCTTCGCCTCCCTGCCTGCTTTGACACTGGTGAACTGGCACAGATAATCTTGAGGGAAACCAGGAGCTTATTATCCTCAGTTTCCTTCTCTTGAGACTAGGCCCCACACAATAGACTTTCTGCCCTCTCCTGTATCTCCAGGTTATAACTACACCACTCTTTCTCCTATTCAAGGGACTCCCTGGACCCTTTACCAGGTAGTGAGAGGAGGCAGTGGGGCCTCAATACAGTCCTTTCATAATAGAATATCATTTCACTTCATTTTCTCCTTGGTTTTTCCATGAGGGTTCCTCTCCTGTAGATTATGTGGTCCTCTAGGCTTAGCCTTTCTCTGGAAAGCCAGTTAGTTCTTTTTCTCTTAACTTTTAACTTTTCCTTTCTTTTTAATTATTTATTCATTTATTTGATTTTTTTGAGACAGGGTCTTGCTATGTAGTTCAGGCTGGCCTTAAACTCACTATATAGCCCAGGCTGGCCTTAAACTCATGGCAGTCTTCCTGCTTCAGCCTCCCAAATGCTGGAATTACAAGCATACAATGGTATGGTATAGTTGACATATAATCAATTGCATATCCTTAAAACATACAGTTTGATGAGTTTTGACACACATATAAGTTTTATGAATTCATGTCTGAGTTCTGATACACGTACAAAACCATCACCAAAATCAGGATAGTAGACATATCCATCATTTCCAAAAATATCTTTGCACCCCTTTATAATAGATTTTTCTAGGCAACCACTGATCTGATTTTCATGCTACAGAGTAGCTTATGTTTCCTAAAATTAACATTAGTGGAATCATACAATAGATCCATTCTATTGTGTATATCAATAGCTCATTCCTTTCTATGGCTGACTAGCATTCCATTTTATGAATGTACCATAGTCACCTGTTGGTAGAGCTGTGAATACTCATGTACACGTCTTTGTGTGCACATATTTTTTCGTTAAGATAAATACAGGTAGAATGGTTGGATTCTATACTTGGCATGCATTCAACTTTGTAGAAAGCTGTCTAACTCTCTTCCAAAGAAGTAGTGCTTTACGTAGTCATTGCTGTGACTCTCACAGCGCTGACCAGGACATTGGCTTTCCCTCCTAACAGTTGCTCTATCTCATCAGCATCCTTGGGGTTTTCCAGTATGACTATTGAAGTTACTGGGAGGGCTGCTCCCCTCTCTCTTAAGAAAGAACAACAAACAAATTCATGAGAAGATAAGAATAATTTTAATTGACATGTTAATTGAAAGCAAATTATGAAGTTATTTCCAAAGTTTCTGAAAATAATTTGTCTTTTTATTTGTTTATACAATTAACTAGTAGCAAACTTACTAATTACAGGTTATTTTCATTGTATTCTGTGAGAATTACAGCCCAGTTATTCTCTTGTCAATGACACTACTAAAGGAGCTTGAATGTCTGAGCGGTTTGTTTCCTTAGTTACTTGGGCTATGTTTAAATTACATGAGTTCTTGTGTTTGTAGACAGAATTAAGATGTCTTTATTATTCCTAAAATATGGTAAAGTTTGTAAGTTTGATAAGTTTCTGAAGCCTGGGATGCAGCATTGGAAACATATTGCAGTGGTATGCAAGTGTCACTCCTGTTACAGAGCATGCTCCACAACAGAGCTCAAATACTTTTCTTTTTACTGTAACTAGAAATTATTGAGACTAAATGCTTTCTGTGCTTTACTTTACTTTGAAATGTCTAGTACCATAATAAGAAGGTTTTCTGGCTACTTTTCTAAAGCATGTTGATTTTTTCTCAAGAGCCTCAGAAGTTGCTCTGTGCATTAGCGTGTACTCAAGACTTCAAAGAAAAAAGGTTAGATTTTAAAAATTAGGTTGCAAGACCTGGGGTTTTAGTTCAGTTGTAAGGTACTTGCCTAACATGTTCAAGGCTCGAGATTTGATCTGCAGCACTGAAAGAGTGGGGGAGGGAGAGGGAAAGCGAGGAAGAAGGAAAAGGAAGGAAAGAGAACGGAGAGGGAGAAAGGGGAGAGAGGGAGAAACTAGGTATTTAACAATATGTTGTTACTTCTGGAGCTGTGTGCAAATGTGTATTAAAGTCACCATTGGATGGTTCATTATACTTTGGAAGCACCTTTTGAACTGTTGCAGTTGGACTAAAAGAAATCTCTGCCTATCAATTGGTTTGCATGTAGTGGACCTTAAAATATTCTAAGGAAAAATTTGAGAATTGACATCTGAAAATCAAATGCAGACATCACATGTATTGAGTTCTCAAACATTACTACTGGTGTGACGTCCTCTTTCTTCACCCCGTCTAGAACACTTCCAACTCCAGATGCTCACCTGGCATTCCTCAGTATTTCACAACTGGGAATCCCCAGCGTGAGCTCTTCGCTCATTCTCGGGTCCATAGGCCGCTTGCTGTCTACCGTTGCTCCCAGCAATGGGCTTCCCCAAAGGAGCCTATTGAGGAGCTCACATCTTTGGGAAGCTTTGCCTGATAGCTAAGCTCTGAGGAACCTCTCTTGCCTCTGAACTTCTTCCACTTTTGTACATTTACTACTCATATTTGGGTTTTAAAAGGTTTTCAGATTTTCGTTATCGTATTTGATCCTTATGCCAAACCTGAAAGTTGGGCAGGCAGTTAGTATTCCCATTTTAGAGATGAGAAAACTGAAGTCCAAGGACTTTTCTAACTTAGTCTCATGCTTGACGAAAGTCAGATCTGACTGTCAAGTTCTGCCCATTTATCCAGGCTTTCAGTGACGTCATAACTAGTGATTGTCTTGTATTCCTAGTTATCTTCCCTGGTGGATCTCTTATCTCTGCAACTCGCTTCGCCCCCTCTAACACACTATGGGCTCACTAGCGTTCCTTGAAGAACAGATTACCTGATGAATGCTTGTTATCTAGTTGGTTAATGTACTTGTACCTGTATTAGTGTTTAACGCTTTGACTTACTCAAAGCTGCTACCCTCTGTACCTTCTTATTAGTGCTAGACATAGTAATTCTAAGTCTCCTGAAAACTAATCCAAACTCTGATATTACCGCATATAAAAATAAAACTTTGTTTTATTTTCCTAGATCTTTGCTACTGAAGATTTGAATGGTTTTGTTTTTTACTTTTGAAATTCCAGTCCAGTGTTTTTAACAAACCGAGCTTTTGCAAATGCTTTTCCTCAGCTGTTTGTGTTCTTTGAGCTGTTAGGACAGATGACAGTCTCTACTGTCAGTTACTTGGCGACTGTTTCGTACCAAACTTCTGTAAAAATTTAAGTGTTGTTTATGAAATTGAGTATTCTCCATGGAAAAGTAATCGGGGGTTTACAGATGCAAAGAATTTGAGAAATCGACTCAATAAAGGCACTATTTTCATGAAGAAGGAACTGAGGTCTATGGAGATTAATCATTTTAATCCATTTCCTTAGCCCAGGTTTGATCTAGCCTCCAATCGTGTATAAGTAATTCCTCTCACATCTCCCGAGTTCCCTTTTTTAATGAATTCTGTGTCCACCCCTGACCCCAGATGTCTACTTAAAAAAAAAATGTTTCCAAAGTTTTTTGGAGGTCGGATCCATACTCATCATTTAAGATCCTCCAAATTGGAAATAGTTTCTAATTCATCATTTGATAGTTCATTCTTCCATTTAAACTTTAGAAATATACATTTGTCCCAGTGTGTTTTCCAGTATCCTCCCTGGATTGATGATTTTCTCCTTGCTTTTTGTCCCCCCAGATGTGAACACTTTACCTAGTAGTGCTCACTCCTTTCCTGTACTGGGTCCTGTCATGGGACTTAGTCCTTTCCTCTCATGGGGGCCAGATGGTGACTGGGACTTGAGAACTTTGCAAGGAGCCACTAGAGTTCTAGGAGGGTGAGAAGGGAGCAGTTAAGGTTCAGGGTCATGTTTCTGCACATCACTTCTACCTCCCAAACAGGGCTATGAGGGGTGCCTGGGTTCCGCGAGGTAGGGGAGAGAAAATCTGTGGCTACCACAGAAGTGGAGACAGATTTTTATTCTGTCTAGACAGAGTGAATATTTTGTTATAAGCCAAAAAAAGAAAATAAAACCAAGAAAAGGCTAGAAAAAATAGTATTTGTGGGGTTTAGGAGCTTTCCGTGAAATAGTCTAAATTGAGATACTTGGCTTAGAGTATGAGTAATAGCAAGAAATAGAAAAATGGACATAAGGAAGAGGACAGGTTTTTGAGTTTTTAAGATTCCTCATGTGATGTTTCTGAGTTATGCAGTTAAATCTGTTGGACTGGACCACACATAACTAATTCTTCCCAAGTCAAGGATGGTTGTAATAATCGCTATATATATATATATATATATATATATATATATAGTATCGGGGATCAAACTCACAACCTCGAGATTGCCAGGGAGGCACTTATGCCACTAAGCCATATCCCTGGTCCTTTAGCCACCTCTTCTTAAAGCTGTAAGAGCCTTATTGTTTCAGATGCTCTTGATTGGCTAGTTTGTTCTGTTTTGCCTGGGTTTTGGCTACAGCTACCCTTTTGAGAGTTGCTATTTTCCTTATAGCTTGTTAAATAATTATATCAAGCATATTCGATCACCAGTCTTTCTTGTTTATTTTCATTCATGTATATACTTAATGTAATTTTATTCTCTTTGTCTCATATTTTCACTTATTTTTAATATTTGTGTCATTTTAAATTATTTCCATTTTTCCTATGTTCAGGGTATTTTCTCAGTAATTGTAAGTAATTCAAAGAATTGTTTTGATTAGGAAATGCCCAGGTGATAGGAATGAACTTTCCCTATACATGTTCAGCCCCATGTTGATAATTTCTTAAAAGTACTTGCAAACCTATTTTATAATTACTTGTAACAGATAGAGGTTGTATTAAAGCAAAACTTGGCAAAAACTAGAGGTACCCTTTTTTTCAGTCTAGTTTTATATATCAAATTTTCTAGTCATTGTCATTTGTATGTGTATATTTCACTGATAATTCGGCATCTTTACTCAAATATTTTATATTTATTTGTATGACCTTTTATTTGTACGACTCAAATATTTTATATTTATTTGAATGACCTTTTTAGTGTAACTGTCATCAGCAAGATACTATTCATCTTTCCCTTTCTTCTATTTCTAAGTGCCTTTTCTTACTATTTATGGTTCATGAAAGTGACTGTGAACCTTTCTTCCTTAGAATATTAGCATAGTCTATGAAAAAAGCTCCAATTTTTATGGATTACAAGAAGCACCACATTAGTCAGCAACTGATTTCTGCAAATTCATCAGTTCAAGTGACTTTTATTACCCGCGTTTTAATAAAGGTGATTGATCCCTTCAAAACTCTTATAGAAATAAATGTCTGCTATTCACACAGTCATATGGGGTTTTTTGGTTGTTTTTTTATTGTCATTGTTTTTTAAAAATATTGCAAAAAGCTTCTATAAAGAAAGTGTGTGGATTTTCCAGGTGCAAGGACAGGTGTTCAGATGGAATCATTTGGTTTTCATTATGCTCAGGGAAGACAAAGACTAGAGCACTACCTCCATGGTCTTCTGGCCAGGCTTCTGGACAGTGGACATTCTAGCAGGCACACAGTAGCTGATGTTACCTCTGTTGTTACCTCTCCACCAAGCATACCCATTGCTTCCTATCTATTTTTCCCTTCACTACTGTGTGGGCTACTCTCTGTGAGGAGAACCAATTCAAAAATCCTTAAGAAAATGTCATAGCTAGTATAGGGCATCTCTGGTGGCCAAGACCCCTTTCAGCCCCTCTTACGCACTGCTTATAAGGATAGCGAACCAGGCCAGCTACTTATGGCTGGGGTCTGCTTACTCACAAGAGGGTTGTAGGCATGAAAGCAACAAAACAATAGGTAAATCTTCCCAGCTATGAACCTCATGCAACTTTTTTCTGCTTCCTTGTTACCCATATATGGAGAGAACTTCACTTTCTAAAAAAGTTTAAAGGGAATGAGGTAATTTTCTTACAATTCCTAAGATCTCCAGCAATGCTATAAATTTAGATTCGAAGTTAGAGTATTAGAAAAGAAAAACAAAACCAGAATAACTGTTGGCATTTTCAATGTCAAGTTCAGTAGTATAGTAGCTTTTAGCCCTTTTCCGTACCCAAAGAGAGAGTAGTGTTAAACTTATTTCTAAAATGAGAAGGCTCTGAACCTCTGGGAGACTGGTACTGTGTCTCCTTAGAAAAGAAGTTAAAGGCTAATCTACATTACTCTAAAAATAACATGTTTTCTAATAGTTTCAAAACCAATTTAGTCCCCTGTGTTTCTCTTCATGGCATCAGTAGCTAAAACTTATCCTACTTATGAAAATTGCAGATAATTCTTTTCTTCATGCAGTCTTACATAATTTTTAGTCCATTTTGACCTGGTCTAACATTTTATCATAAGCAACTACATTTTAAGTGCTCTGTCTTTTTTGTTTCTACTCTAAAATTGGTTCCATAAAGAGTAAAAGAGCAGACCACTGGGATTTTATTTTTGAACACTTAGATTATATAACCAGTGATCTGTTAGAGTTGTTATCCAGCCTACAGTGGCCCCAACATCTGACCCCAAAAATATTTAAAAGAATATCTAATTCTAGAACAACTTTAGGAAGCAATAATTTTTAGACATTTTGAAACCCTACTCTCTTACAGAATAGTGATTTTAAATATCAGGTTCATGTGGAGACTCTCAACAAAGAAGATGTACAGTTGTGTTTGTACCAACACACGAGTAAAACCCCTGCAGAAATTCCAGTGTGCTGGAAGCTACATTATTGGTAAACAATCAGAGTGAAAATCAGAATATTGGAATCAAAGGGAGTCCAGGACAAGGGTGGCAAACTCAGATGCTCCCAGAGGCCGTGAAGATAACCAGTGAGAGGTGTGGCCAGGGGAGAACCCTGGCGAACTGGAGAGCTGTCTCACAACAAAGGAGGGACTGCTGTCTCTTGCTGCCTGATTTAGCTTTAAGTAAAAGTCAGTATAGATTTCAAACAATCCAGACAAGTTTGGGGTGTTTATTCACTTTTAAAAAAATAGGAAGTGCCCTGCCAGAACAGAATGTCAGCTTTCTAATATTGGGAGAAGGCAAGGCCCAAGTTTGCCTAAGCAATATCCTGACTGTTAGATATTGGCAAGTAACATCACACATGGGCTATTGTGATTCTCATGAACGAATCTGTGCTTCTAGGCTACCAGTTCTGCCTCCCACTAACTTAACCCAGTGTCCTCACTTTACAGATAAGAAATGTGAGATCCAAAGAAGTTAAATGATTTACCTGATGTGGGGGTGAGGTAGGGCAAGGTTTGCTAAAAGATCTGGTGAGATTCTAGAAGTGAGAGGTAGTACTGTTCTTATTTATTGACCCAGTAGCTATTTTTTTCTCTTTTCAGTGGTTGAAATAATTAAAAATAACATCAAGAGGCAAGAAACAAGAGATACTACACATCCCACTGTTTCATATAATGTTTGTAGACATCCCATTACTTAACATTTACTTTTCTCTTTCATCTTCAAAGCAGTTCAGAAATTGATTTTCTTATTTGGGTTCAAGGAAATGTATCATAATTTATTTTTAATTTATGAATAATGAAAAGGGAAAACTCTTTAAGAACAGATTATCTTAAATGTAAACACACGCAATCACACATTTCAGCATACGTGTGTGGCCTCAGTTTTTTTTAATCTGCTGAAGACTCATCTGAGACTGTTTAATTCCAAGCACTGCTATTGGTAAGCATTGGTAAAATTTCTTTTCACACAGAATCTAATGGAACTTGATTTAATGCAACTGTTACTACTATAATAGGGAAAAGAACCTGTTCAAAGTATAGAGATTGGAACTTTTTCCTTATTAAAACTATTAGCTTTAAGTAAAAGTCAATATAGATTTCAAACAATCTAGACAAGTTTGAGGTGTTTATTCACTTTTTTAAAAAATAGGTAACATTCTTTGTATGAGCTCTCTTTAAAACTTTCAATTTTGGAATAATTTTAGATTTACAGAAAAGTTACAAAGCTAGTACAGAAAACTGCCAAATAACCTTCACTAACTTCCCCTAAGGTTAGCCTTTTATATAACCACGGTACATTTGTCAAAACCAGGAAATGGACATAGCACAATATTGTGACCTAAACTACAAAGTTTATTTGGATTTATATTAGCTCTTAAACTTAAAAATTTATGTTAAAACTGTTCAACAAGTGTATAAGTAATATATACTTGTGGCTATCTTCAGGAAGGAGAAGAGAGACAGGTCCTTTCCTGTCCTATGCTACCATACCCCACAAAGTCCCAAGCATGGAATCTGCAGGTTCTGCTAGTCTTTATACTTCGTAAATGTATTTTTGTTTCATTTTGCTACTGAGGTAGTAAGAATCAAACCCAGTGGTTCTCTCCCACAAAATACATTCCCAATCTCTCACACTCCTTTTAAACATTTTTATTTTGAGAGAGTACCTTAATAATTGCCCAGACTGGCCTTGAATTTGTGATCCTCTTGCCTCAGCTTCCAGAGCAGTTAGAATTACAGGTGTGCATCACTGTGTCCAACTATATTTGCATTTTTTGTTTATATGTTTTGTTTTGTTTTGAGACAGGGTCTCACTGTATAGGTTAGGCTGGCCTCAAACTCTCCATGCTGCTGACCCAAGCTCCCAAGTGCTGGAATTATAGGCGTGCCCAATCATACCAGACTTGTACGTTCATTTTTTTGTTGTTGTTTGGTTTTTTTTTTTTTGTCTTTTTGAGACAGGATCTCACTATGTAGTTCAGGCTGGTCTTGAACTCACTTTGTAGCTCAGGCTGGTCTCAAACTCGCAAAGATCCCCCTACCGCAGCCTCCCAAGTGCTGAGATTACAGGCATGCACCACCATGCCCAGCTTATACATTCATTTTGAAGACAGTCTCCCAGCACCTGTTTCAACCAAGTCATCTTGCCTAAACCTCTCTCACAGGGAAGTCTACAGTTGCCTCTGTGGAGAAGCCAACTTTGGTCATGAAGGAGCAAAAGAGAAGTGTGAATAAAGAGAAGAGCACACAGCCTGAGCACATGGTGAAGCTCCTGTAGTCATGTTGGAGGGAGTGGGGGTCTTCCTTGTGAGTCCCCAAGTGTAGTGATAATCTGCATACTTGTCCACAATCAACTTTCCAAGTGGGCTATGAATAGTCACAGATTGTCTGTCCTTTGCCTCTCTGACATCCAAATCTTTTGTTTATTTCTTAATTAGGAAGCAGCTCTTCAGCTTGAGAGTTTACTTCTTCAAAGTTAAATTTCTGATAGGATCATGAAAGCTCTGTGAGTGTAGGGAGCGAAAGTCCTGGCAGAGGAAGTAAACTGCAGTTGACTAATAGAGAGGGAAGCAGCCTGTGGATCAAAAGGCCCTCATGCTGTGAAAGGGCCAGGTCACTCAGGAATATGTTTGGAGATTTCACAGATTGGAAATAGTATAGAAAGAATTTGAGACTCTTGCAGGAGTAGAAAGAGGAAGGTAAATTGGCACATTAGGTTTTTCAACATTTGCTGACTGACCAGATGATTAGAATTTTTTAACCCACACTATGAATGGGCCCCAGGCATAGTTGGTCATCAGTATGATGTCCCTGTGACTCAGTGAATTCTCGTAAGGAGGGTTTCCTGGTTACTCATTCACTGTCTTTGACTGACTAAATCAGTGATTTCTTCCTAAGACTTGTTAAAGTTCTTTTCCTATCAGCACATGTTGATGTGTTGTAGATTATGATAGTACTAACTCAACATTTCTTTCAGCAAAACTGAGTGTTTTCTAGGCCAAAATGTTTTGAATGAGTACTTCAAATTATATACTCCTCGAAGTTCTTTAGATTCTCTGCTCAGGGACAAGACATGTTGGCATTGCCAATAGTCTTCGGCTCTTCCTCCAATAGTAGGTGTGTTGGGGTCTCAGGCCCAGCGTGAGTTACCCTTCCTAATAACTTCCAGTAATGTTTGATATGTGCTTGTTCTGTGTGCCTTTTGGTGGGAGAGTGATTACAAGCAGCCAATTCATTCTGAGAGCTTCTCTCCTAATTGTTCCTCCCCTGGCTCTGTGGTAGGTGGAAGTCTAGAGTCCTTCCTAAAAGATTATCAGGGCAGTCAGAGGTCCTGCAGAATCCATGCCTTGAGGGACCGTGGACTACAGCCTCTCTTTTCCACCCCTGTCCCCTACCTGGGCTTCTACTTGTTTCTAAAGCACTGCTGCACTGCCCACCTCCTGTCCATTCAGTGGCTTTGTGTCAGTGATGTTGGCTTTCTTGCTTACAGATCAGGAACCCTGATAACAGTAGCAGTCTCTGGACATAGGACTCAAGTTCAAATCATGACAGCTGCAGAGCTAGTATCACTAAATAGAAATCTTTCATTGAGTCATTGATATGCAGCTATGATAGACTTTGGAGCCCTGCTGGCCCAATCTCCTTCACTTTAAAAGTGAGAAAATAAGCACACATACTGAAGGAGATATGTAAGGTGTCATAAATCAAACATGCCATACTGATACCCTACACATATATCTCAGAGTTCATCTGTTCCAGGGCAACTTGTCCACACACCCTTGCTTACTCTGTGTGCTCTGTGACCCCTGGTTCCTATTTTTGGGGTGACTGGGCAGAACTAAGGCTGACAGTAGTGACCTCAGAAAGGATCAAAGATAACTGGACCACAAAGGGATCTAACCTGAAGCTTTGGTGATATCAGTGCCAAGATGCACATAGTTGGCTGAACCATCAGTAGTTTGCTAAAGTCACAGGCGTACCCTGTGCTCTGTGCTGGCCTTCAGATGGGTCCTCTTGATGCACTAGGACTTTGTATAAGTAAGGGGTTGTCAGCAGGCTCTGGAACCAGACAGCACCTCCTCATGATTACTGGGGTAAAAACAATTAGTCTATGGTATACATCTCATATTTTTCATCTGAATTAAAAATTGCTTTCTACTCATTTCTAATTTTGTGTGTGTGTGTGTGTGTGTGTGTGTGTGTGTGTGTTCTAAGTGTAACAAGGCCCTGAGTTCTGAAGGGATAAGTATTCTGAATCCATTTTGGAGCAAGAATTATATTTGAAAATTGTTTATTTGAATCTTTTTAACAAACGATAGTTCACTCAATGACATCTGCCAGAATTCCCTTACTGTGTCATAAGTTTTTCTTCATGGCTGCATTCAATTCATGCATATATATTGCATACCTATTAGTGTTAGATGTGGAGGACAAATATGAGCAGAGGCTGACATGGGGCTGTCACATCATGGAACTTCTTGCCCTCGTGGAGCTTGCAGTCACAGTGTGAAGGCTGTAAATCACATAAGCAAGCACACAGATGTGGTGGCATTGCCAAAGAGGAGCTGGTTCTGTGAGAAGTACAGGGACACACAAATCCTCACTAAGAAGTTGCTTTTCATTTCTTCTCATCACAGAATTTCTCTGCAAGCACAGGCTTATCTACTCTTCATCAGCCTTCCCTCTAATAATGAAAGAGAAAACATGCTCATATTTTGTGCTCTGTAATAATGATAATGATGATAATAATAATAATATCTATTGCTTATTGAGGGCCTACTGTGCCCCAGCACTGAGCTTACTATTTTTCATTTATTGTGCCTAAATGCTCATGTTGGAGTAGGTGGATACCATTTACCTAATTTTACAAATGTATTAGTTAGCTTTCTATCCCTGTGACAAAATACCTGACATACATTACTTAAAGGAGGAAAGGTTTATTTTGGATCACAGTTTCAGAGGTTTCAGTCCATGGCCATCCAGCTACATTGCTTTCAGGCCTGAGACCAGACAGAAACATCATGGCAGAAGAGCATGCTGGAGAAAAGCTCCTCGCTTCATGGCAGCCAGAAAGCAGAGAAAAAGGGAAAGAGCCTGGCAGACAGGAACAGACCAGGAACCAAGTGTAGTCCCCAAGGTCATACCCCATCACCTACTTCCTTCAGCTAAAGTCTATCTTCTGTTTCTGTCACCTCCTAATAATATCATCAAATTTTGTTCCTATCAGTGGATTAATCCACTGATGAAGTTAAAGCCCTCGTGATCTGATCTCTTCTCTAAGCTCCACCACCTCTGAACATTGCTGCATTGTGTATCAGTCCCTCAATATATGCGTATTTGGAGAATGCTTCATATTCAGACCACAGCAACATAAAGCTCACATTTATGGTAAAACCACAGAAATGATATAGGTCCCTCTGGCTACAAAGGTCATGTGCTTTCCATTTTTAGGCTCAAAGTACTACTGTGAGTATGACATGTGAAATTAATATGAATATTTGGAAGTTAGCCTCTTTGACCTTCATCACACTAACTGTTCTTCACTAATAGCTGTGGTCTCATCTGAATATCTGCTCTCTTGATAAACAATACTCTCTTATACCTCTATGCTTCTATATGATACTTTTAAAATAAAATCTTCCACGAATAACCGTAATATTTGAATGTAAATGCATGACTTTACATTCTTTCTGTTTCAAAGATTTCTACCACCACCTCTGTGCTTACTTAAGTGTCAAAAATTTCTTCTCTATATATTGATTTGAAGGAATTGTAATGATCCTCAGGTTTAGCAAAGGCTCAGAGAGGTTAACTGGTGCATTCAAAGTGGTCCTGAAGTGTTGCTCTCTTGACACTCAATCCAGAGCTAGCTGCTCCTGGTAAACTGATTTGCATGCAGAACAGGGCTATTAGTCTCTGAGATTATGGGCAGCCCTGAGTGAAAGTGGAATGCCTGATGACCCTTGCCACTGATGGAGCTCAGACCTGGAGAACTTTCCTCCCAGATGTCCCGAAACTACATTCAGCAATGGCAATGGCTGTGACTATAGGTCTATGATGATAAAACAAAACAAAAACCTCTCACCCAAAGGATGAGGAAGAAAAACTAGGTTAGAAAGGGTAAAACTGGGGGTAAGTGGTGTTCAGGTTAGTGCTGAACTTACTACCTTCTGTGATTTTTTTCCCTCAGTAACTCAGTAGCTGCACTGTTAGACCCTAGGGAGACAAGCTAGATGTCATCTGTGCCCAAATGGCATTTGTTTTGGTTAGGGAGATGAACATTAATCAGTTCTTTTTTTAGTTATGTGATATTTGGGATAAGCACTGTGAAGGAGAGCTTCAGAACACTAGGGAGACAGCCTGGGCCACCTGCAGAGGCAGCGCTGATAGAATGACAGCTGAGTGGAGGCCTGAGGAGCTTCTGGGAGCCAGGTGAAAGGTAAGAGGCAAGAAGACCTCTTACAGAGGGAATTTTAAAAGGTTTGTGAAAACTGAAGCCAGAAGGACCCTGACCAAAATCACTCTTTCCTAGCAAATGCATCCAAGACATGTGTGCCTCATATATAGAACTTCCTAACACTCCTAAAAGCCATCTTGTACACAGCAAAATAACTTTGCAATTTTCCTATAGTTGATTGAAAACTTTATGCTTCAGAAAGCTCAGTGATGGGCATACTTTTGGAAATGCTGTTACTTTATACCTGGAAAAATGGCCTGGGGTATGGAATAGAGCCTTTAAAAGAACTACATGGGAAGAAGATATTTTAATTCAGTTGTGAATTAATGTTGTACTGCTCAGGCTCCAGACACTTCTTGAATATTTTGGCTTAGAGGAGTTGGCTCCATATTCATGGAGTTTTCCATCAGGTCTCCTAGATGTCATGAGCTGGGAACATGTTAAAACAGAAGCTCTCATGAAGTCCCCTGAAGCTTTAGGCACACCAGCCCAGCATGGGGTGTACATGTGGCACGCCAGGTAGTCACAGATCGAGCAAAGAAGGTCAGGTATGCTAATGCCAGCCATGTGAGCTTGGCTGACCTTAGACTTCCATCTGGAAACCCTCATGCTTTGCAGGCAGGTCCAAGGAGATTAGAAAGCCACTTCCCTTCCCCCACCCAGCAGATTTGTGATGATAGGACTGGAGTCTGGGTTAAGAGCAAAGGGTAATTATTGTACTATGTCGGATCATAACCACTGAATTGTAACAAGCTGAGGTAAAGCTTAAGTCTCCCTTCTCCCAACTCGCAATGAAAAACTGTTGAATGTCAAATGTGATTTGCAACTTTGAAATAAAAATATTTTCTGCCACATGTCATCCAGTTGAGCAAGTTCACACCTGTTCTTCTGGTCATTGGTTAGAAAGAATGAAAGAAAAACTACAGGCTTTTGAGCTAAAGCATTTTCAGTACTTATTACCCTGATTCACTTTCCAGCTTTCACCTTCTCTGCAGTTTTCTTTTCATCTTAGCACTGTAAGTAATGCATGAGCCCTCCCTACGGAACATTGCAGATCTCTTTTAAATGGCAAAATCATCTCCAGCTCAGCTGACTGGCTTGTAAGAAGAGTTATTTGCTGTACTAGAAACATGAAATATTTTGTCAGGTATGAATCTAAGGACTGAGGGTAAGGTAGGTATCTACTGCCAGTTCCCTTTGCTATTTCCCTTTAACCAACAGCTTGTGTTCTTTCAATTAGAGAATAAAATAAATGGGAAAGTAAATGGCTTTATAGCATTATGCCGGATCAGAAAAAATTATATATGAGTCTCTATCAAAAACAAAACTGTGAGAGCTCTATTATTAAGGAAAAGTTGAAGAACTGTGCTGAATTTTCTGGCTAGTACGGCTGCTTTGCTTTGCAAACTAAAGATTGGACTGGGGCTGGAGATAGGAACTAGACAAAGATTTTGTGGAGTTTTTACAAATACCTTTATAAATGAATAAATAAATGGATTAAGGGTGACTCCAAAGTTCTGTAACACTTTTTTAAAAATCACATTAACCAGTAGTATTTATTTTATATACCTACAATGATAGTGCGCTTAAAATACCATACCAAAATAGTCATACACCTTCTCAACTTGATAGCTTTTCCAAAAAGCATAAGCACACTTCTATAAATAAAGTGAAAGCTTTTTTTATATTAAAGCCATGTTATTGGGAGATGGAATGTTTCCTTCTCCATACATAACTGCACAGTGATTAAATATTGACTAAGAGCCAGCAGCTGACAGCCAGCGGCCTCACTCTGGTAAACGCTGATGTGTGAGGCTGCATGTAAATACAGAGCCATCCCCGCAGGGCCAGGGCATTTCCTTGGGAAGCAGAGAGCAGGCGTGTTGTGAGTTATGCATGAGGTGTCAGATTCAAGTGCTATAATAGGAGGGTGTAATTTGAGACAAGTAATTCCTTAAAAAGCAACCCAACTCTGTCAAAAGAAAAATATATTTTCCTAATCAGTCTGAATAATGAAGAAGATGTTAGTAGAAGTTTTAACAAAACACTCAAGAGAGAGTACCCACTGAACACTGCTGTTTTTAGAAACAAAAGAGCTATCCATCACTGGGACAGCTTAATCTTTCAGGGACAATGATTGTTTGGTTTATGTGAAATAAACTGGCTGAAATCATCAGATTTATTTCTGGGACATGAATATTTGATTGGAAAGTTTCAATACTCTATTTTTGTCGTATGTGTATTTTCCTTTCTGTTGCTGTTTTAACAGTCTAGCCATTTAAAATACACAATTGCTTGTTTCCTTCTATGGGAGAAAATTAGATGTTTTGCTTAGTTTCTGAAAGAAAAATCTCAGTTTTTTTCCTGTTAATAAGATTCATTAGAAGATCTAATTATTTTTATTCTGAAACTTTTGTATCGTGCAGCAAATACTCCCAAAACTAACTCAACAGTTGTTTCATCACGTCTGTAGTTATAATGAGGTAAAATCTTCATTGGTTAGAATGATTTATACACAGGTCTCCTTTTCAGCAAGTATAGTAGTCATAAAAATCTGTTTTATGTCCCAACAAATTTTTTAGGTATTTCCTAATTTATAAATAGTCTAGGCTAGCTATGTTATGATAGTCACCTGAGTACCAAATTTAACATCTTTGAACTAGAGTGAAATTAAAAGATTCTTTTTAATATTAATATATTTCTCAAATGTTTCAAATTTAGCCAAAATAGATTTGTACAGATTTGTTCATCTCTATTAGAAGTATTAGTGTGTATCCATTTAAAAACTTTAATTTTTCTTAAATATCAGTGATTCTGTTCTTCCTTGAAATGCAGTGGAAAATAGATTTGGTTCTGCTAAAACTTAAATGAGAAGGGATGTGATGAATATTATTAAGTTCCTCATGCCTGATCAGAAGCGTGTAAGTGAATATGAGAGAGATCAATGAGTCAAAGTGTGCATGTGTGCATATGTGATTATGTGTAAATGTGTGTGTGTGTGTGTGTGTGTGTACTCTGATGGGCATAGAACATGCAGCATCTAGGTTTTCCCTTATTTGGAATGATCCCTTCCTCTTTCAAAAGAGCCCAAAATTTCTATAAAAACTAGATTAAAGTGAACATTGAGGAAGAGTTTTAAAAACAAAAAGGAATTCACAAGTAGGCACAACCTGGAAACTGAATGGGAGTAGGGGTGTGGCTGGTCAGCTTTGGTTCTCACCAGTACAAAGAAGGCTTGCTAAAGAATGATTCCACCTGTGATCCGTGCCAGGGTCTTGCCCCATGATACCGACTTTTAATCTACTATCCATGTATCCATTTTAGTAAAAAAAGTGAGGACAAAGAGACTCAGAGTTTAGTAACTTCCATATAGCTAGTAAGTGGCTGACTTAGAACTTTAAATCCAAAGTGACTTAAAGTTTATTTCCAACAAGGTAGCTCCCATATGGATTGAATATAGGATACCAGCCTCTACCCAGCCTTCAACCTGTTTGGCTGTGCTTTGAGTTGCCTTTGGAAACACTCAAGCTGCTGAGCCACCTTTCTCCTCTACTTTGTTGATCACTTGTAATCCCATGGGCACACATCTTTGGCTCAGGCCTTCATGTTTCTCCACTGGATATTAAATGACTATCAGCTTTACGTAGGCTACCCCAGAGTCTGCCC